>CM022876.1:35863618-35881595 GCA_012654025.1 Pachypsylla venusta
TGTTATTCAAATATGTAAATTTGATAGAAAATAGTTTCATATACTCACAATATTCTCTATTCTGTGTGCCTGCAATAGTCTAAACCCTCCTCTCAGGATATACTCACAATATTCTGGGTGTCTGCAATAGTCTAAACCCTCCTCTCAGATTGGGAAAGACATCCTCAATGAAATAGTAAAGATGACCCACAGCGATGCCCAATAGATCGACCCATATTGGATTACCCAATAGAATAGATACTCCCAGAAGTACCCAAGGAAGATACGGAGCCTGTAACAACAAACAAAAAGCTCGGCCAATTTAGCACACAAGTTTATAATTTTACAATTTGACTGGTGTTCAACATTATTGGCTGAACAAAGTTAGTTCTAGTGTTATGTCCTCATATGGTTGGTTCTTCGTACCAGGACAACCCAAACATGGCCAAAGATTATCAATCTCACAAAAATTATACTCATTTTTTCCAATGGTTTTTGTTGTTGTTGTTAACNTTATACTCATTTTTTCCGATGGTTTTTGTTGTTGTTGACTCCCACTGTGTCTCCAAGCCAAGGAAGGCAACCTCTCTATCAGAATCTGTCCATAATGCTGACGGCTCTAGATTGGTTGGGTTTGATGGACAGTTGAATCAATTATTTACATCATGAGCAGCCAGCATACATAGAGGACAACGATCAGATACTTCAGGGTTTAGCAAGGATTTATATACCAGCTCTTTGAAGAAATATCTGGAGCAGCACGGCTGGGATGAAGGCTCCAACGGAAGAAAAAGTGAGTTGACGTTGGGACTGTGTTGATGGTACTTGGCCGCGCCCGGGGGCACGGGTAGCCCCGGTGCGAAGAACCAACCATCTTGAGGGCCTTTGTCAACACGTCTCAAAATTTACCTGAAAGTTCATCATTCCAAAAAAGTTCATTCGTATAAATGGATTTCTTCTTGCCCATACATAAACGAGCATAATAGTGAAAGCTTGGCCTAGGAACAAAATACTTACAAAGAACCCAAATATCTGTTCAATGAAAAGAGTTAAGGATTTAAAATGAAATTAAAGAGTTGTCCCAGTATGTGGCTTATGTGAAACAAGGAAAAATCGTAATCCAGCGATATACCTCGTTGGATACACCAGTTTTGGTCAGATCATTAAAGTTGAGCAACGTTGGGCTTGGTGCGTACTCGGATGGAAAACCGCCAGGGGACACAAGACACAAAGTATAGCCGGTTTTATTGAGATACCATCAGCCATAATTGAGTAGCTGTTGTTCAATTGGTAAACGTCAGGGGGANTTAACCTAGTTAAGAGGTGTCTGTGTACACGTCAGGAGGAGGCTATACCTCAATTAACCTAGTTAAGAGGTGTCTGTGTACACGTCAGGAGGAGGCTATGCCTCAATTAATCTAGTTACGTGGTGTCTGTGTAAACGTCAGGGGGAGGCTATACCTCAATTACCCTAGATAAGAGGTGTCTGTGTAAACGTCAGGGGGAGGCTATACCTCAATTACCCTAGTTAAGAGGTGTCTGTGTAAACGTCAGGGGGAGGCTATATCTGAATTAACGTAATTAAGAGGTGCCTGTGTAAACGACAAGGGGAGGCTATACCTCATTCAACCTAGTTAAGAGGTGCCTGTAGACTAAAAATATTTAGATAAATTGGTCAAAAGCATACGAAAAAGTAAATATCTGGGTTTTCTTTATGGATAGGTTTTGGTTATGAAGATTTCGAGATCACATGTTTCAAAAATCCCGTATCTTCTGTTTTCCAATGCCTCACACTATGGGTTGTCGTTTTTTCTTCCAGACCATACAACACACACCCAGCCC
This sequence comes from Pachypsylla venusta, assembly GCA_012654025.1. Classification (NCBI taxonomy): domain Eukaryota; kingdom Metazoa; phylum Arthropoda; class Insecta; order Hemiptera; family Aphalaridae; genus Pachypsylla; species Pachypsylla venusta. The sequence goes on from CM022876.1 coordinate 35,865,440, forward strand.
CTTCCCCTCTTCTTCTTCTTCTTCTTCTTCTTTAACTTCGGTCGGTTTTGCCTTCCTTTTTCTATTATGCCACAACTTTCTGTTTAGTGCCTACTCTCTTTAACTGTAATTTCGGTAATTCTCTCTTTCTCTTAATATTATCAATGCGTAGTTCCTCTTTGCTGATGACTTTTCATCTTTGGTTTGAAGCAGAGTTTTTTAAAGGATGCCCTTCCTAACACCAAATCTTCTGTATTTACACGGACTTAGGACCGTTACCCAATGAAACTGCCTTGCTCCCCTCGCTCCTCTCGGTGGCTAAATTCAACCCCTTCTTTTGTAGCGAGTCCCAAATCTAAAAATAGTTCATTTTGCGAGGAACACCACAGCTATGACCACAGGTTGATTATGTTTTAAATAAAGGATACAATCATACAAGTGGCTCCAAACAGGAACATCATAACAAAATCTGCAGTTCTTCCTCTGAAACTGCCTTCCTCTAACATTCTACAATATCTATAGGTAAATATCATATTAAATAAGAAATTAAAACCAACAGGTCCAAAAAACAAAAATGTTGTAATAAGTCTCCATATTTGATAATGTTTAATGATTAATATTGGATTAAAATAAAGTTGAAATATCGATACAAGATCCAGATGCTGTAATCAGAAAAAAAGAAAAAAAACATTAATAAATATATTAGTACTCTTTACAGATCTTTTGGAAGTTTGATGATATAATAATATAAAATACAGGGCGCGGCAATTAGTTCTCCCATATTTGAAAAAGCTGGTAAATAAAAATGAAATGAGATATTTGAAAAATTATTTTGCATTCTGAAAGCTTGTGTACTCTAGTTTTTTTTTCATCTATGTAAATAATGTCGTCCAAATGACGGCCTTGGCGAGTGTTTTCCATGACTCTCGTCAGCATACCAGCATCAATTTGGATTATTTCTTCCAGAATTGCCTCCTTTAACTCTTCAAAGGTCTCGGGACGATGTTTGAAGATCTCAGCCTTCACGCAACCCCACAGGAAGAAGTCACAGGGACTCAAATCCAGCGAGCGAGGGACCCACGAAATGTCATGCCGTAAGGAGATTACGTGACCGGGGAACATGAGCCGTAGCCCCATACAGCCTAAAGCTGATGATGTGGTCCTAAAGTTGCGAACCCAACTCAAAAATTGTTTTTCGATCAGGAACTGGATCTGTGGAGTGCAAACAGAACGGCCTCTGAGTAGCTATAATGGATTTTATTACTTCCCCTCCCACGATTTTTTGAAAAGCGGAAGAACTAACTTCCCCTCCCATTTGAAAAGTGGGAGAACTAATTGCCGCACCCTGTATGTAGGGAATCATATAATTATAATGATTCTCATTCGAAGATAATTTTCTTCCAATAAAATTATGACTTACTAGCTTCCATAGTGGAAAATAAATCATACCTACTTGAGATGTGATGTAAAATAGTTATTTATTGCAGCAAATTGACATGGTTCTGGGAACCCATTTATTACACTCCAAAATAAGATGTATGTTTATAATTCAAAACTTTACCAGCAAACTAAAACTAAAATTATTAAAAGAGTAGCAGTCTCAAAGGTATATCTGGAAACGATGGAATGATTATGGCACTATAGACGATTGATCATAATTTAAGAACACAGTTCAACTTCTTAAAATACACAGGATTTCTCAAAATCTGAAGCGGACCTCAATAACACAAAAATGATTTCAAAATTATGTCATTTTCAAGGGAAATTCCTGGAGGGTCGACTTTCATAGTTTAAAAATGCAACAAATAATAATAATAATAAAAAAAACGCAGTTAAAACGCTGAGAACAAAGTCGTCGAGGTCAACTGCAACGATGAAATTGGATACCGAAATCTGGTGTCCTGTTTAAAAGAAAACAATGTCAGCTATTATCATGAAGTTGTTTACGTTATTAATTTAGGTTAGATATTGCTCATTAGATTTAAGTAACTAGATTGTGATTAATAGTAGACCCAAGGGACAATATTTTAAAAAAATATTGTCCCTAAAAAAAACAGTCCCGTCCATTGTTTTATGTCATCGGTCCATGTCCTTCGTTTTGTTCCCCTTGGTCTTATTCACTCTATTCTTCCTTCGACGATAAATTTGCTCCTTTTCTCATTGAGTATATTTCCCGTTGTCGCATATTTCACATAGCCGATCGACGAGGGTATCGGGATGCGATGGTTGCCAGCCAGCTCACGTAGTTGTATTTCAGTTGACAAATAATGTTCAACCGAGGCTTGTCTTAATGTACGTGCCATTTTGAGGAAATATTTGGTTAGAGACTGATAATTGACATGGGCCCCCAGAACGATATTAATCTCTACAATGTAATTACATCTGTTACCAAACGCAATGACATAGTAGAGTTGCTTTCTGCATTGTTTTATTTGTTTTACATCTACAACACAGTTGGACTCGGCCCTGAGGATGTCACCCTCAAGTAACTTCTCCCAATCTCAAGTGTGACCCACCAATGTGTCAGTAGTAAGTCACAATTGGATTGAGATATTACCCCTTCGAGAAAATAAGCATTAAAGTACTTAGTTTCTTGTACTTTTCAAAAATATACCCTGTATACATACAGTACCGGATTAACAATAGTAGCACGTGCGCTTTGACAAATTACACTAGATATTTGGACATTTCTGGGTTGACAATTGAAAAATCATATCATTTTGGCGGGGCCCCCAACTCTTCAAAGTATGCACTAAAATTTAGAAAAGTACAAGTAGGTATCTACAACGTAGGAACTTAATCAAGAAACAAGTATTGCAAATTGGTTAGTGTAGGTACTCTCTTACTATCCCTTTGAAGTTTAATCTAGGATAAGAAAAAAAAAAGATAATCAATTTTTGTACTGGCTCCAAAAAGTAGACTCCTTAGACGGCGCCGGCGGGGGTTGGAGAAGGCCCCGCTCCGTGAAAGTGCTACGGGCCCCGCGGAAGGTTAATCCGGCCTGTATACACAATACAGGATATATAATTGAAGTGACTCGAGGCGACAATAATACTTTATTTCAGATGATAGTGCCGTGACCCCCTTCTATCTTTCAGCACAAACAATACATACATGTGACGGGCTGAAGAATGTATATTTCAAAGGGCTGGATAGTATAGTTTTACCATTTTAAATTCACCACATGTAAATAAAGAATTCTTGCAATTCATATTTTTAAGATGGGTAATAGAATTTATTTTTTTACTTGTTCCGTCGATATTTGTATACTCCAACCATACCAAATGTTAGGTGATTAAAAGTTTGGAGACAGGTAACTTTCAGTCGATTTTGCATCAGCGATTTAAATTAGGGTTTCTTTAAACTCTGGATTTAAATAATTTCTTCATAAACTCGTTCGTAGTTATAAGATTGACCATTGCAAATACAACAAATGCATACTTACAGTAGCTATGGTGGTTAATACGCAAGAAGTTGTGTACACCCTTGTTACAGGTGGCATCTGTAGGTATTCTTGACGAAATGTTTGATAAGCCATTGTTATTTTTATTATATTTAACTTTAATAATATTAGGTATTGATAAAATCAATGTAAAAATTAAAAAATCATTCAAAACGTTGAATACATTATCGGTAAAAACAGATTAGAATAGTCCCGAATTAAATTTTTACAAAATAAATCATTTTTCTAATAAACTATATACTTGCTAAGGAAAATTGATTATGAATAATTAATAATTTTCAATAAAATCAGGTATTATTCTTATAACAGAGTTTCATAATCCCATATTTTTCTCGAAAATTTCCTTTATCAGTTATTGAGACTTATGAGTATTTTTTAACAGTGAAATCTTACGTGTTTTTATTTTATGTTTATCTCATTATCAGCAAAAAAATTTCTAAATTACAGAACTACATAAATACACCGCNTTCACAATCCCATATTTTTCTCGAAAATTTCCTTTATCAGTTATTGAGACTTATGAGTATTTTTTTAACAGGGAAATCTTACGTGTTTTTATTTTATGTTTATCTCATTATCAGCAAAAAAATTTCTAAATTACAGAAATACATATTTACACCGCATAAAAGAATTTAAATGATCAAATATTATATAGGTCTTGAAAACGCGATTGGGCCATTTATTGGCCGTATTGGGTCTATGTTGGACGGTTGTACATACGCAATAAAGATAGAGGCATGACCATAAAAACGTTTCCTTACCTCTCTTAGGCCAGCCATACACACACCGATAAGTCTGTGCAGACTTGTCTGTACAGACTTATCTGCGCAAACAAGTCTGTCGTGTATGGCAGGATCTGCACAGATTTTGTCNCTGGTGTTCGTTGTGAAGCACCTCTCCCAAATGCGTTACCATAGCAACGCCATCAAGGTCATCACAAATGGTGGCAAACAAAGAAAACATTCCCATTGAAGTTTATGGAAAAATTAAAAATTGTTTCAAATTTTTATTTCATTTTTTATTATTAATGAATATATCTGCTAATTGTTATAAACTGATGATTATTAAAGAGTTTTAACGTGATTTTAAAGTGTTTAAAGTAATTTTTAAAGTGGTGCTAACAAGCTTTATAGTGCATCATGGTATAGTCCTGTTGTGTTTACAGACGTACTAACAGATTTGTAAAGGGCTCCTAAACTTTTAACAAAATCTTAGGTATTTTTCCTCAATCTATGATTCCTTTTAAATTTCCTAGAATATTATTCTACCTGCATCTAGATCACGATAGGTCGTATTCACATCAGAGGAACTGTAAGTACGTGGCTGAAACGGAAAACCGGGACTTTACTGTCATTAAAACATCGAGTTAGTTTAGTGCAGATTGTATTAAAAGAACATTAAAATTGGTATTTCATACAATCTACAATGTCATACAATTATCAGATTTCCATATTTCCATCCTGTAACAAAGCAGCTCAGTATAGTCACTGCCTTCGCTATGTACATTAGAATTGCATTGAATTTAAAGCTAACTAACTGATCTAACTAATACCTGGATTACACTATACAATTATACAATCAACGCTCATGCTATGTTGAGCACACCCGTTCTCGTCTGATCACTGAAGTTAAGCAACGGACGGTGTGGTCATTGCTGCGATAAGTGACCGTGCGTTCAAACCACAGCATCTTGGACTGATTATTTAGTGTTGGTTTNGTTGAATAGGTAATATGTATCGAGCGAGGTTCCTTTGCAGAGTAGACATTCATCTCGGATGTTGGGATTAAATCCGAATTGATGTGAGTTAAGGATTTTAGAGAATCCGGTTCTTAATTGGGCTAATACTGTCCTAGTCACACTGGAAGAAAGACATTTATATTTTGAGATAAATGTCTCTCTTCCAGTGATATAGTTGATTGGTTCAACGTATCAAAACAGCCTGGAACATTCAAGGATCCAAACAAGGAAACAACAAATGTACCAGCCAAGGACCATCACTTCTTTAGTGTGCAGAGCAGCCTCCTCTCCACGCTCAACAACACACACATATCCTTCATCAACATTTTTATTAAAGAAGCAGTTTCTTCCAGCTTCACTGTGTCTACTACTTTCACTCATGGCTGGTGTTGAACAGATCCTCTGTTCGTCGCGTTTAACGGTACATCTGACGATGTGGTTTGTTTTAATATCTCGTTTCATACAAAAACGTTCTTCAGACATTGTACAACGTGCAACTCCAGATTGGAATTAGGGAACAGCAATCAAACTCATGCGATGGAACATAATTTCAAATTAAGACACATAAATTCGCAGATTTGTAACTTAACAAGATGACTTTGAAATTTGAAAGCTTATTTTGGTCCCAAAAGTATGACTAGGATTTTCCATTAGTTTGGGCTGACCCTTTATTTATAAAGCACATCACCTTCGGATGTACCGACTGTCTCAGTCACTGAATGAAGGTGAATTGTTTTTAGTAGATTATCTGAACTCAATCTCCTCTTTGTTCCTCTACTAGTTTCATTTTCTTTTTCAGTTTTCATTTTCCTTACCTTCGAGCAATAGAAGCACCAAATCAGTATTCAGTATCTTTTCAAATAAAACAAATGTATCTCAAATCAGTAGAGTTTCAAAACCTTGGTCGAGAATCTCTAGACATCAGTAAGTTTATTTACCAAGCTCATGTAATCGCTTATTACCTATATCTATATGATATCTCAAAGGTTATAGAAACCAAATACATCCTAACCCTTCAGCTTAATTCACGGGTAGCCCCGGTACGAAGAACCAACCATCTTGGGGGCCATCCATATGATATCTCAAAAGATATCGAAACCAAATACATCCCTGCTCTTCAGCTTAATGGGTTCTATAAACCCCTCACAGATATAATAGAATTTTATTCTATTATATCCGTGGGGAGTAATAGAACCAATTTTATATCCGTGAGGCACAAAAGGTTTCTAAACTTTAAATAAACATAAATATTTTTGAAAATATATTTTTTTTCCATTATTATTAGCTGGTGATAAGGTGGTAGTTCATGTTTATCTGTCTCTGTATTATTTTAGCAAGCGCTCACCTGGTAAAAAGGAGGATGTGGGTTCAATCCCGCATTAAGGGTTGGGAAAATGCCTTGAAGATTAATACTTGGTAGTACCTAAAACTTTAAGAGCCTAATTTTTCTGAGTATATGGTTTGTTGTGCGCTCTGAGAGAATATTATAGTATCTCATGTGTACTTCTTTGTCTTACATCAGCTCACCGTCGATTCAAGAGGTCAAAATAAGACTTTTTTCTCTCTAAGCATATATCCACAAATGTCTCCTTACGGAGGTATTGAACAGAAAGTGACTCGAGTCATCCGTGTGTATTTAGAGTAATCAGTAAGTTCAACTTTTAATAATTCACGTATGTTGCCTCCAGTTTCATTTCATTGGACAAAAATTAGTCTTTTTTGGGACATTTTTTTATTTCGTTTTTTTTTTTTTTTTTTTAATTTCATGGCTAGATGGCACGATTCAACATTGAACAGTCCACTTCAAGCATGTAAAACAGTTTGGCCAGTTACACAAATTGAAGCCTTATTTTTACCTGAATTCAAAATTCAAGGATCAATCACACAGAACAATTTTGATGTGAGTTAGATTTTCTATTTACCAATTTGATATCAGTATTCACTAAAACGCAGATGTGGCCACGGTCACAACAAGAGTTCGAGATACCTACTAGTAATTCTGTAAACTGTAGATCTAAAGCAGTTGAAATGGAAACCATGAAGGCATTAAGCCAAATAAAAATATTGAACGTATTTGTGTAACCCTCAAATTGAATAATTTTATGTTATTAGGATTTATTTATCAAAGATCCGTCATGAGGCCCTCGGATGGCCCGATTGGACTCAAAACAGAATAATTGTCAAGTTTCAAAATCGACATTCGATGACAAAGATTTTTTTTTTAAAAAAAAAATCATGGAGTTAAAAGTAGATTTCACTTCTTCGGATTAACCAATCAATCTTTGATAGGTCTTTGATAAGTTTAAATCTTCTTAAATAATGAAAGTGGATTGATACGCGCTTCTAAAGCGCATTCGAATTGTAGAAATATTACAAAAATAACAAAACATTTATTGGAATGTACTACTACTTAAATCTACTGGGCTATCGAACCATGAATTTTTATGGCCAAAACTTGTTTATTTCCAATAAGACGCGATGCTCCATACGACACAAGCAGAAAAATCATCACTCTTTTCCGTGAAAAAAGCGGGACCATATCATTTGTCCAAATTGGACACGGAGATTGATTTATTCTGGGTCACATGTCAATTATTAGCCTCTAAGATTAGCTGTATATGATGACAATTCATAACTTTAGCAAAAAAAAAACACCTTTTGTGATCTGTATTTGAATAAGTCAGGGAATCAACTAGTCTCTTGCATTGTAGAAATATACCACCGGAAAGGATAATGCCACTATTGATTGATTAGTTTATTATTTTCAATGATACAGCTTTTTGAATCAACTACGAACAAAAATCTTCTCTCAAAAATCCCGTTTGAAGATACCTGGGTTGTTGTAGAAACGTAAAATTTTGATATGTTATGGTTGGTGTTAAAAGATTTGCGATTTTGAAAAATTTGGGCCCCCCGGGGGGCCCAATATTTTGTTTTTTGAAAATGATTTTTTAAAATTTGATAAAGATATTTTTTTCTATAAATGACTACAACACTACCGTGAACACCTTATCATCTTGATCCACTAGTTATTTTAACTTTATAGCTATTATCGGGCTGTTATAATATTTTTATACCCGTCCAGTGTCAGGGGTAGGTGATTCGAGTCCACAGTAATATCGGATTTTTCTTGATCGAAAATCGATAATTTTCAACATTGTGACAACGTTTTAACTAACGTTAACTTAAATAAAATTAGCATCATTTCTATCTAATTTGAAAAAGCCGATCCGACGAATATTAAAATAATAGCAGAATACGCCCGCTTCGCTTGGCGCCTTATAGGCATGGCCGTTTATAGTTTCAACCCCTTTTTTCGCGATAAAAAGTAGCCTATGTCCTTTCCTAAAGTTTAGTCTATCTCCATACCAAATTTCATCAAAATCGGTTCAGTATTTTAAGCGTGAAAGCGTAACATACATACATGCAGACAGACAGAGTTACTTTCGCATTTATATATTAGTACGGATTTAAGTCTTTCCTCAAACAAAAAACCTAATGTCACCCAAGACATTCATGTATTATAATTATTATTTTTGTAAAAGAAATCTACATATAGAAAATATATTTTTTTCTTCGTCTTTTATTTAATATTTTCAATAATGAACCTTTGGAATCGATTTACTACATGTTATAGTTTATTAATTTTCAATAATAATAATAAAAAAATGTCTATCAATTGCAAATACTAAGGCGAGTCACGAGCTTTCATAATGTATACTTTATTGATCGGTCCTCGTATTTTGTTTCAGATTAAAGCATTCATAGCGAATGGTTCCTATGGAAAGGTTTATCGAGCCATTCGGAAGGGAGATCAGAAAGATGAACAGTTATTTGCCATTAAAATTCTTAACAAAGCACAGGTTGGTTCTCGACACTCATAGCACCCTTTAAAACTAGACATTTACAAGTGTAAAAGACCCAGCTTCACAATGATTTATGCCATCCGACCATACCAAGAATGTGGGAAGACATATGAACATTCTTTCATGTGGTGTTGCTGTACATAAGAGCGATCTAATTGAATGGAGTGCCGTGTCCAATATGTCTTCCCACCGCTCGGTTTTCATGTTTCTGGACCTAAGTGCCAACGTGACTGACTTCTAAATAATCCCGTTGAATCTCCTGACTTGTGGCCAAACAGTGCCGAGCGTAGATAATATTCTTTGGTTTGATATAAAAGGCTTCGAGTGTCGCTAGAGCCGCTGCATACGTTTCACATTCACTTATGTATGAGTAGACGTTCGGGGCAATATAGTTAGTGAGAAGTTGTATTCTTTCAGCCTCTGTTGAGTTCTTGATCTGTTCAATAAAATTTTGAAAAGTCTTCTTCCATCAAGCATTGGTGGCTTGATAGTTAAGTCTCTGTCTCTCAAATCTAAGGGTTCCGGGTTCAATTCCTAGCTATGCCTAACTGATGAGTTCTAACAAGAACGAAACAAGTGTCTTAGGCTGCTTTGTGGATAGGTATTTATACATTGTTCTATCTGCGTTGATAATTTGAGGTAAATGTTAAAAATATGTATTCATTGTTTAATTTAGAATGATAAACTTTCTAATGGGATCTGGCCAATAAATATTACCACACACTGTTTATGTCTTATATCTTCGCCCCTTTTCAGCGAATAATCTGCGTTAAATAGTAAAATACTACGTTAAATGGTAAATAATCAAATTAAAAACTGGCCAAGTGTTGAGTTGTTTTTTTGCTGAACGTCTCTTTAATATCTATAGGTCATTCGAGACGGGGGTTTTACCCTCCATTCGCTGGAATCTTGCAAACCAGCTACCCTCATTGGCCTCACACAGCCCGGGTTGGACCAGAAAAATAGCCAGCCACGTGGACACCCACGTGGTACAACCTCGATGGACAACCTCAGTGATCCAACTGGAACTGGTGTATGCTATAGACGCTAGCAACGTGCTATAGACGCTGGCAAGTAGTTGAACATTGATACAGAAGAATGAGCTAATGCAACATTGAATACACCATTTCTTGTAAGATCACTAAAAGTAAGCAACGTTCAGTAAGGTTTTAATTAGTGGGTGACCACGTAGGTTCGGACTCTTGTGATTGTGGCTGTTCTTAGACCAACCCAGACGGGGTGACTTTGGTGTTTTGCTGTGGCGAGTATTTACTAGGTTAACGAATTGTTCCGCGACCTGTCGCCCTAATAGTATTTTTGTTTAATTTTTGGAAAATTATTATTATTATCTTGAAACTTCAATTTATCTTGAAACTAAATTATATGAGGAATGTTTTTATTTTTTTCGTAGTCATTTTTTTGGAACAGATTCCAAAAGTGAATGACCAGTTAAAGTGACGTTAAGCGAAATTAATTAAAATAAAAAAGCATTATTGAAAATATTTTATCTGATTTTCAGTTAATCTCGGAGAACATGATTTGTCAGGTGAAGGCTGAAGTAAAAATTCAGTCCATTTGTGGCCAGCACCCATTTATTGTGAACGCTTTATTTTATTGGCAAGACAGAAAACAATTGTTTATTGTGAGTCAGTATTATGATCAAGGTGATATGATGGACTATATTGGTCGAAATGGACCATTTTCAGAATCTCTAGTACAAATTTATGTTGCAGAAATTGCGTTAGCTTTAGGTGAGTCCTGTTTCTAATGAATGGAATGTAATTGTTTTTTTTTGAAAGTCGTTATGATTCCTACACAAGTTTGGTACTCTTCTTTGGCGACATCCTTGCACTTGATCAGCCCTACTCCATTTTTTCCTCAGCAGTTTTTTTTCCCACATCTGTTATTTTTGTTTTATTTCCTACATCTGTTATTTTTATTTTATTTCCTACATCTGTTATTTTTATTTTAATCTCTCTGTTTTTGACTTGATCCTTAAACTTGATGCCTAATATTCTTCTCTCTATTCTTCTTTGATATATGTATCATTAGTTTTTTTTTTTTTTTTTTTTTTTGTCAAAGACCAAGTTTTAGCGCCATAAGATAGAAATAATGCGCAGTCGTGATTAAGTGAGAAATATTAAACACGTATGATGTTTTTAAATTATTCTCCATATTTCTCTCTTCATAGTCGTCGGAATTAAGTGAGGTGTACAAAAGTACTGAACCACTAGCACTAGCGTATAACGAAGTTCTACTGTACTAACTTCTAACTTTTCTAATGTGGTTTCAGATTTCCTGCATAATGCAGGTGTGATATATCGTGATATTAAACCTGAAAATATTTTACTCGATTCGGAGGGACACGTCCATCTGACTGATTTTGGTTTGTCAAAATGGTTGCCTCTGGGTTCCAGAACTAAAACTATGTGTGGTACCGAAGGATATATGGGTAAGTACTACGTGGAGAAGTCTCCAGACATAGCTCGTCTCAGCGTTAGGGGTCATCAAGTCGGTTTTTTCCCATTAGTAGGAACCAAATTTTTATTTTTAAAAAAGGGTAACATTTTTCAGGTGGGGATTGACTTCAAAAGGTCTCAGGCCCGAATATTAATTTTACCTTCAAATTTTGGAGTACAGGCTTATTTGTTTGGGATGGGTGAAGAAAACCATCATAAGGACATGGTGCGGAAGATGTCCTTACAATGGCCGGTTCTACGCACCAGGAAGACCTGGAACGCATACCATCGCAGTTGCAGCCAAGGGCCATCAAAAACTTTTCGGTTAACTCATTTCAACCTGTTTCTACTATTTTAATTAATCATGCATCTACAGGGTGCGGCAATTAGTTTTCCACATTTCAAAAAATCGTGGGAGGGTGAGTGATAGTGGGAGGAGCGTGGGATTTGTGATATTCAACACGAAATGACATCTAGTTTTTAGTTGTTGCAATGGTTTGGTCGAGCGTGCATCGTGCGTTTGTTGTTAAGTTGTTTTTTAAAAAAGTGAACCATTATAGCCACTCAGAGAGCGTCGATTGATTTCGTGAGACAAACCGCTACTACAACAACAGATGGGTGAAGATTAATTATTGTTGTTTTGACATTGCCTCAGTGTCTTCTCATATCTTGCACATTCTTTGGGCGGTTGCGTATCTTGGGCATTGAGAAAATACGTGTTTCACTCTGATGTTCTCGCCACCGGGTGTTGAAGAGTGTCAATCAGGCGTTTGAATTGTGTTCTTACTATGTGGTGCAGAATTTCTTCTTTATTCTGATTCTGTAGTCGGACTCGTATTTTGTAAATATTTGGCTCCCAATTGACTCCTACTAATATAACCAGCAAGCCCTGTAAATAAAAAGGGTTTAGTGTGAGGAGGGTCATACAGCCTTTAAAATACTCTTCTTCAAACCAAAATTGAAAAAGTGTAGTTCCTACGCAGTTTTTATGCATACTGTAAGAAGCAAGCTAAGGTTATCATGACAGGAATTGATACAGCTAAAGAGAGTAGGGACAGAACAAAAGGTTGTTGAATTCGCCCAGGAAAAGGCTCTGTATTATTACTCTGTATGATTTATTAAAATAATAATAAGAAGAAAAAGGCAACCGAAATAGAATTGGAAAGGGTGAAATCAAATAAGAAGAATTGACTCTGACGGAGCTAATATACATATAAGGAATTGGAAAAGGTGAAATTAAATAAGAAGAATTGACTGTGGCGGAGCTAATATACATATAAGGAATTGGAAAAGGTGAAATTAAATAAGAAAAATTGACTCCGGCGGAGCTAATATACATATCTCCTTAATCGGAAAGATTTTTTTGAAGTTATATTTCTTTAAGCGCTTTATGAAAAAAAATATGAGAGTGAAATTTTAAGATGCGCGCGCAACTGTAACAAAAAAATTATTACCGCATCAGTGTAACATAGATGAAGTTTGTTATGAAAAAATGATGAGCGTTAAATTGAAATATTGTATTTTCTCATTCTATATCCATAGAACATCGTAGCTTAGTGGCAAGGCCTCTGTTTCATGGTAGGTTCTGAGTTCACTCCCGGAAGGGGTAGTATGTTATTTTGAAATAATATTAAATTTATTTTTAAAAAGAAGTATAATTTCTCACGCGCGTACATAAGTACAAGCACCCATTTTTTTCAGTTCTGATTGTATGAGATCCCGTCAAAATAATCATTCTCCTTTAAATCACACTGATTTTTTGACTTGGTTTTAAACCTCAACCAACTGGCAATGTTCATCTTGCCATTATAGCTGACGGGGTTGTGTTTTTTTTTCTTTTTTCAAAAAAAAGAAACCAGTTTTTTAATGACATTTTCATTGATATTGTCTTGTGTTATAAACAAAATGTATCAAGAACCGTAGGAGTTGTCTTGTGTTATGAACAAAATGTCTCAAAAACGGTGGGAGTTGTCTTGTGTACCTCATGGGGATGAGCGAGGAAGTTGAAATTTAATATGAAGGTATTCCGCAGTAAAAAAAAAAGTAATATCCTCGAGTAAAATATTGAATTTTCTAATTTGGAGCCAGGCTCACCCTGGGGGTTGGTTCCAATAAAAATCCATAATTGAGAAGTTCCACATCAGGATGAGCAAGAAAGCTGAAATTTGATACAAAGGGAGAATTCATTCTTGAGACAAAGACGTCCACCTGAAATGGAGGACTACTGCAAACCAGTTGTTTAACTGTTACCTTAATGATGATGACAATACTTTCTTTTTTATAGGATAAGGAAAGGAAATATAAAGTTGTGTTTGAATTAGTTCTTAGGGCCAACCCTAAAAAATTCATTGCCCCCCCTCCCCCCGGATTTCATGAAAATTTGGCCTGCATCATAATAAATTCTTAATAATTTTCTACTGCTTCTTTCACAGCTCCAGAAATAAGCAGAGGGGAAGATTATAGTCATGCAGTTGACTGGTGGTCGTTAGGAGTGCTCGCACATTACTTACTCTGTTGCAAGGTAAGATTGTTTAATTTATTTTTCTTAAATTTGTTTATTTCAAAACAAATCCAACATAAGCTACAAATTTGCATGCAGAAGAGTTTTTTTTCGTTTTTAATGACAGGCAGGTTTAATTAAAATCAGGGGTGTAACTAGGAAGCAAACTGGGCGATGCCCCAGGTGCGAGGTTTTTGGGCAGAACCGCCAAAAAGCGGCCTTCAACCGCCAATTAGAGACCTACAGTATATTACACTTCAACCTAAGTTGTAGTCTTCAATTTCTTGTATGAAATTGATATGAATAGGCACCAAGTTTAAAGTTCTAGCTATTACCGTTCTCATTTTAAGCAGGATATGCGAAAACCGCTAAAAAGCGGCATAAAACCGGCAACGGTATATTCAATTTTTACCAAAAGCTTATTTTGCGGTTCATGGCATAAATCTGACATAAATACCAAATTTCAAGTTTCTAGCACTTGCCGTTCTTGAGATATCTTGTGCACAGACAGACACACACACGGACCAATGGCTGAAACTCGAGATTTGGGCTCTGGGGACCCCAAAACGTGTTTTGTCATTGAAAACTCGACATCGAAAATTTCAGCCCATTACAATACTTTCCCTTTTATAGGATAAGGAAAAACCAACAGATACTCTCAACATACTTTTGGTCAAAATTATTCCGTCCCTATTTTTCTTCGTAAATATTCTGGGTTGGTGGGGGTAGTGGTAAGTCGCTCTGACTAATAAACAGTAAGGCGTGAGTTAAAACCCAGCCAACGCATGCATTGTCATGTATTGGAGATATTTACTACTATTGGAGGACATGGAAGGGACCGGGAACAACACCTAGTCCGGCTTCCACAGAGTAGCATGATATGCTGCCACATTCTTCTACCACGATCACTTTCCCTGATGGACTCGGAATGTCGTTTGCTCATAGCTGGGATGAGAAACAAGATTAAGAGGATTTTATAAAACGTGTCCCAAAAGTCCGAGACCACCTGAATATCTTTTTGCATGGTATTATATCCCAAATTAAACCACCTGGTGGTGTGACCAATTATTCAGGGGCGGGTCCCATGTGACCCCCAGGGGGTCCAACTTTTTTTTTTTTTTTTCTATTTTTCCTAAAAAAATGTACCCCCCTGCCCACACACTACTAACCAAAATATGCTCTCATGGGATGTTTTGAAAGTTGGGCAACCTTTTGTCTTCAATGTTATTACTAGTAACAATTTGTTGTGAACATCACACGGGTTTCCTTATCTATCTATACTTACAAAACGCAAAGTTCAGTTGGTATACTGACTGACGTATTGACTGACTCATAATCAACGTTAGCTCGCAGTGCCGGATTAACCTTCCGCGGGGACCGTGGCACTTTTACAGTGCGGGGCCCCCTCAACCCCCACCCCCAGGCGCCGTCTAAGTAGTCTACTACTAGTAAATATTATTTACCTCAAAAACTCATAGTTCCTAAGATAGACTCCCTGTTGAACGGTGTATGCGACAAAAATTGTATTCATATTGTTCCCCCCCCCCCCCCCCACCACCACGGGCTCAAGTGTCTAAATCCCCGTATAATGCTACTTTGCAGATTTTTACCCTTCCTCGATCCATGCCCTACTACTCCCATCGAAACATCTTTAAATTTTTACTTCCTCTTTTTCACCCTCCTTGCGTTTTTCATCTATTTTTCCTAAAAAAATGTACCCCCCTGCCCACACACTACTAACCAAAATATGCTCTCATGGGATGTTTTGAAAGTTGGGCAACCTTTTGTCTTCAATGTTATTACTAATATCAATTTGTTGTGAACATCACACGGGTTTCCTTATCTATCTATACTTACAAAACGCAAAGTTCAGTTGGTATACTGACTGACGTATTGACTGACTCATAATCAACGTTAGCTCGCAGTGCCGGATTAACCTTCCGCGGGGACCGTAGCACTTTTACAGTGCGGGGCCCCCTCAACCCCCACCCCCAGGCGCCGTCTAAGTAGTCTACTTTTTGGAGCCAGTGCAAAAATTGATTATCTTTTGGCCTTTTGGTTTATTACCTACAGCTGGTAGAGAAAAGTGAAATTAAATTTTGAGTATGCCAACATCGATAAAACATGGTTACCGCTCATGCTAAAAAAAAA
>CM022876.1:35901914-35914511 GCA_012654025.1 Pachypsylla venusta
CTCCACAGTTGGTCTGTAAACCTGCTTTTTGTCTTCATAGAATTAGCTGATTAGTTTATGGGTCTACAACTCCACAGTTGGTCTGTAAACCTGCTTTTTGTCTTCATAGAATTAGCTGATTAGTTTATGGGACATCCGGGAACAAATAATGGCCATTGAAATGAGTGAGATTTACAGTTCAACAGAACCACTAGTACCTAGATACTACTAGTAGTTCTGTGAACGGTAGACCGCACTCAGTTACAATGTCCACTATCTGGCCCCGGACGCGACAACCTTTATAATATACAGCACATTCTATGAATATAATAAATCTTCATACCAAAATCAGATAAGACTATGGCCGTGTCCAGGGTTTTAAGGGTTCACCCCCCCCCCCCCAAAAAACAGATTTTGTCTGAAAATCGGAGACATGTGCAGATCCTGCCATACACGACAGACTTGTCTGCGCAGATAAGTCTGTACAGACAATTCCACACAGACTTATCGGTGTGTGTATGGCCGGCCTTATATAGTCCGGGAGTCCTCAGAGTAGCATAATATGCTACCCAACCCTTCCACCACCATCACTTTCCGTGAGACAGAGAAGGTAAGTAAATAATATATCGCATTATTTGATCTGTAAAACATGTTACACACTTTATACAAAAGATCAAAGTTGACCATAAATGATATGGTTGAACGAATGCCAAATTTGAGTACTTGTTACCAGACTGACAACTGCGCATGTCAGAGATATTAGAGATCTTACAAATCTGAATGTCTGCTATTATAACTTTCATAAGGAATAAAATCAGATACCAACACTGAGTTGCCAAAGTGGCACTGTGCTTGTGACCAGACTGACAACTGAATGCTATCTCAAAAAACACTAATGTTTGCTGAATGCTATCCCATTCAAAATGTTAATGTTTTGCTAAATACTATCTCAATCAAAACGCTAATGTGTTGCTGAATGCTATCTCATTCGAAACGTTAATGTGTTGCTGAATGCTATCTCATTCAAAACGCTATAATGTGTTGCTGAATGCTATCTCATTCACCACGCTAATATGTTGCTGAATGCTATCTCAATCAAAACGCTATAATGTGTTGCTGAATGCTATCTCATTCAAAACGCTAATGTGTTGCTATGCGCTATCTCAATCAAAACGCTATAATGTGTTGCTGAATGCTATCTCAATCAAAATGCTAATGTCTTGCTGAATGCTATCTCAATCAAAACGCTATAATGTGTTGCTGAATGCTATCTCATTCAAAACGCTATAATGTGTTGCTGAATGCTATCTCATTCAAATTTATTAAACAGCATGATCAATAAAATTACCTTTGTAAAAAAAAAATGTGTACAAATAATTTAACTGGTCTCGCGCCCTCCTTGGCTTGCCTTCAAGCCCCCTAGTTTGGGAACCTCTGGGCTATATGAATATCAAGGTTGATTATGACGTACAAAAGACTATTTTTAAGTTTTCAATTACTAGCAATGAAAAGAACTGAAAATTGTCCGAATTTTATCGTCCTAAAGTTTCTAAGAAATGATGACGTGCTATGTATTAGTTCTAGTTCTGTGAACTGTCGATGTCGGGACTCACCCAATTCAATGGAAAATATATTATTATGTATCTGCATTTATCGCGAACTTAAATAATAAAACTGCGGAGATATAAATATGTGATACTAGAGAAATACCATTCAAAGGCAGCCATAAAGCCCCGGCTTGACGTATTGGGCCACTATGGCACAAAAAAAAGGAAAAAATATCTAAAACTCTGCCAATGTGACACCTGGGTTTATTATTTTTCTGGGAAAAAATAATACATTTTTTGGGGGTACCCCCCTTAAAAAATTTGAGGGGAATTATCGTGATGATTCCAAATCTGGGGCGTAATTAGACCCTAAATTTGACATGTCTACCAAATTTGAAGTCTCTGGCTCTTACCATCCTCTTTTTAGACAGGATTAATGATAACCAAAAGTCTATTTGGCCATCTGACGTGCTTATGGCGACCTTTTCACGGGTGCTTTTAATCCAATTCAAATGAATCTGCTCCCTTAATATCTGCAATTTTCCCTTGATTCAGGATAGCTTCCATACATTGACGAGATCTTCAAGGTCTGTCTAACTCTATTAGGACATCTGAGTCGTTCATAATAGATTTTTTGGCGGAAAAGATTCTGAAAAACTGGAAATCCCGTTTTTAAGATCCCCTCTTGGCTGTCAATCCTTCGGACCCCCCTCCCACCCGAAAAAATATCTTGGGTACGGCCCTATTCTTGCATGTTGGGGGCAAAAGGGTATTGCTCAAAATTGTAATTTTATAGAGTTTTAGTGTTTAAGTCATAGTCATATCTTTTATATTATATAAGTATTGTGTTACCCCATGCTTAGACTATTGGGATCATTAAGTCATAGTCATATCTTTCATATTATATAAGTATTGTGTTACCCCAATAGTCTGAGGATGGGGTAGTGTTTTTGATACAAGTCATTAAGTCATAGTCATATCTTTCATATTATATAAGTATTGTGTTACCCCAATAGTCTATGCATGGGGTAGTGTTTTTGATACAAGTCATTAAGTCATAGTCATATCTTTCATATTATATAAGTATTGCGTTACGCCAATATTCTAAGTATAGGGTAGCTACTACATTGCAGGCTGGACATCTACAAAAAATTCCTGGCCAAAAGGTTGATCGAACTTGCTTGGGTCCTTAGCCATTAGCTAGATATGCAAGATATTTTCCAATCACAGAAAACCCAAGAGAAGCGTGGGTGCAGGATCTTTATATTCGTGGGCTAAATCTCCCTGAAGCCTAGAGGAGAATATAAACGAATACCCCGATTGCGTGTTTTAAGATAGTGATTACATCAAAAAATTCGATATTTAGTACTTTTAAGAGTCAAGTCTGACATGACCAGTCTAAATATATTTTTTTAAATTTGCAATAAAAAAGTGTGTGTACTTATGTACGCGCGTGAAAAGTTATACTTCTTTTTAAAATTAAATTTAAAAATATTTATAAAAAACTGAACTGAAGAAAAAATGTCTTAAATAGTCGATAAACGTGAACTTTTTTGCTGTCACCCATCCATTGTTTGTCCCTACTCGGTGTAACTTAACATTAGAGGGATGGGACCTAGACAAAAATCTTCCCAACTTTCTCGCTTTGAGTTGATAGATTATGTCGTCGTGACAAATTTCAAGAAAAAATGTCATTTAAGTCGAAAATCGTGAACTTTTTTGCTGTCAACCATCCATTGTTTGCCCCTACTCGGTGTAGCTAACATTGTAGGGATGGGACCTAGACAAAAATCTTCCCAGGAATGCACCCATCAACTGCGCCAAATTTAATTGCACATCGGATAAGTAGTTTCAGAATTCATACAGCACAGAATTTGGGTGACGCTCTCGCGTCACAAAAAAATAAAATTTCACTCTCAACATTTTTTCACAACGCGTCTAAAGTATAACTTATATTAAACTTTAACCCAAGTTGAATTTTTCAATTTCTTGTATGAAATTGATATGAATAGGCACCAAGTTTAAAGTTTTAGCTATTACCGTTCTCATTTTAAGCAGGAATGCGAAAACCGCTAAAAAGCGGCGTAAAACCGCGAACGGTATATTCGATTTCTACCAAAAGCTTATTTTGCCATTCATCGCATAAACCTGACGTACATACCAAATTTCAAATCTTTAGACACACACTCGGACCAATAGCTGAAACTCGAGACTTGGGCTCTGGGGACCCCAAAACGTGTTTTGGCATTGAAATCTCGACATCGAAAATTTCAGCCCATTGCAATACTTTCCTTTTTATACGATAAGAAATGTAAAAATACAAAAATCAAAATGGGACCGATTTTTTTTTATTTTCCTCCCCCTAAAAAGTTAGACTAATGTCCTTCTACCCTAACACGCGAAAGTTAGAGTCTTTCAAATATTGGAAATGGACCAAACCTATTCCACTATCTCATTTGATGATTCAGTTGCCAATAAATTCATTTTATTCTTACCTTTTAATTGAAAAATAAATTGGACTTTAAAAAATAATTAACAAATATTACACCAAAAACACAACTTCTTTAATAAAACAACTTTTATTTTGCGTGTAAAAAAAAATAATCTTTTTATAAAGTGTTTTTCCTTTTTATTTGTAAAAGATTTTAAAAATAAATTCTCACAGTTTGGTGTTTGCTGCTCGGAGTGTTAGCACAGAGTAAATGGATGGTGTATCTTACAGTGCCTAATATAAACTTTTCCCTTATCCTTAATCTGCCGCACACATCAGAAAGAGAAGAGGAATATACTGGGTGATGGCGTCGTACAATTCTTTAACTTTCACGACGCCATGAAACAATCAATATAAATTGTGCCCCCAGGGGCGTAGGCGGGTAAGAAACTGTGGGAGGGGGGTAATGTGTATGAAAATGCCGACTGCATAAATACCATATATTATATAGGAATGGAATTAGTAAAATCTTTGTGGGTATGAATTATCACTGAATTTTTTTGTGAAATTGCTGATTTATATAAAAAATGCTGTAGGCTGTATTTGAAGTATAATTTATATGCCCATTAATTTTTCGATAGTCCTTACCGTTCTAGCTAAGCAAATAGAATTTTCTAAGTTCCATACAAAAATCGGTTTTCTGTTAATATTCCTGAGGTCTCGGTCTATTGTTAGGGGTCTATGCCCATTCATTTTTCGATATCCCTACCGATCTAGCTAAATAATTAGAATTCTCTAAGTGCCATACAAATACCGGCTGTAAACGGCTCGACATTTTTTTTTTTTTATTCTGTTAATATTCCTGAGGTGTCGCTCTATTTTTTGGGGTCTATGCCCATTAATTTTTCAATATCCCTTACCTTTTTAGGCTAAACAATTAATTTCCCCTCCTGCGTAAAACGTAATATTTGCCAAATTTTCCAACATTGAAATCTTGTGGATACTAAGTTCACTGGTGAGCTCTTCTGTATCTACTATATCATACTTCTGGTGGCTTAGGACGTAGAACAACCCTAGCTAGCTCCTGGCCTCATAAGATAACTGAGTATGCGGCTGTCTGAGGACACACTTATACTTACGCTATCAGAGGAAAAATTAGGTCTATCTTAAGATACTGAGTGCTATCATCTATCTATGGTGATTCTCAATCAGGATTAGAATGAATATGAGCCACTGAGATATAGAGATAACAATGTGATCACGAGACAATCACACGTGACTGTCATTTTTGAATTCCAAAACATTTTCTTGAAGAGTGTGGACCGGGCATATTGGAAGAAGGATCCCACATTTTTCTTCCATATTTTGGCACCCCGATGAGCCGGGAGCCCACCTGGCCCACATATTTTTCCTCACACATATTTTACATATATTTTCTTTCATAATAATATGCCCCACGATGAACTGGGGGTCCATTGGGGATCTCATATTTTTTTCTCGCACATATTTCACATGTATTTTTCTGTGATAATAATGCCCCATGATGAACTGGGGGTCCATTGGGGATCTCATATTTTTTCTCGCACATATTTCACATGTATTTTTCTGTGATAATAATGCCCCACGATGAACTGGGGGTCCATTGGGGATCTCATTTTTTTTCTCGCACATATTTCACATGTATTTTTCTGTGATAATAATGCCCCACGATGAACTGGGGGTCCATTGGGGATCTCATATTTTTTCTCGCACATATTTCACATGTATTTTTCTGTGATAATAATGCCCCACGATGAACTGGGGGCTCATTGGGGCCCACATTTTTTTTCTCGTGCATATTTTACATGTATTTTTCTTTCATATTTTTGACCCCTCTTCCAATGGGCCTCCGGCACACCGGGGGCCACAGGCCTTGGCCCGGTGGCCCAGTTCGCCCCGATGGACAACATATCTGTTGGAGTGGCTTGACTTGAAAAACATAGAGGAATTCAAATGATTGAAGCTTTTTTATATTCCATGATATTTCTAGTATATTTGGGAATATTTTTCAAATTCCACAAATTTTCCAGAGCTTTTGGGAATAATTTTCAAATTCCACAACTTTTTCGCAATGATTTGGAAAAAAATTCAAATTACTCGTAGGTACATGACATTTTTTGAATGTTTGGTAATATTTTTCAAATTTTATTACTTTTCCAAAATATAATTTACAATTGCATCATTTTTCCAGAATGTTTGGAAATATTTTTCAAGTTACATTACTTTTCCAGAATGTTTGGGAATAATTTTAAAATTCTATTCGCCGGGAATATTTCAAATTACAAAATCCATACCTTTCCAGAATGTTTGGGAATATTTTTCATTCCATTAGTTTTTCAGAATGTTATGGAATCAATTTCAAATTTCATAACATTTTGGTCATATTTTCAATATTACATGACATTTGCATTGTCGTTCTAGAATCTAGAATTCTAGAACAATCAAATATGAAATGACTCAAAGTGTTTCCAACTAAAAACATTAAAAATGAACAGCAAGTAATGTACAAGGACAGTTCAGTAGTGTCACGTGGTGATGACGATCAATTCAGAAAACTCATTTGGTTGCAGTTTTCAGAAAATCCATAACAAAAGTGCAGTGAGCTGGTGCAAATAATATGATTTGAATGCATGCAACGTATATACAGGGTGTAACACTGCAACAGATATAAGTGCGTTCCTTGACATATAAAAAGGAAAGTATTGTAATGGGCTGACATTTTCGATGTCAAGTTTTCAATGCCAAAACACGTTTTGAGGTTCCAAGACATGTGGCCGAAGTTTTTTTTGAACGTGAAGGACGATAAAAAAACGTCAGCCACATTAAAAAAAAACATTGCATTAAGAAAGACCGTCTGTCACGCTAACAAAACGTTCGTCGCGTTAAAAGAACGTTCGTCACGTTATAAAAACCCATGCCAATTATTAGCCTCCAAGATTAGATGTATGATGACAATATGAAACTTTAACTAACAACTTATCTAGAGCTGCAGTCTCATACATGTGGTTGTCACCCTCGGAAACTATTGATTTATTCTTGTAAGGCTGTGATGGCTTTGTTTACTTTTAATTTCCAAAGGTTTATACTACACCAAGCTTTTTCTTATTTCTTGCTTTTCTCAATCCTACCACCTTTTGTTCTTTGCCTACTTCTTTAGCTGTACACTTTCCTGGCACGAAAACTTTCGCCTGCTTCTCACAGTATAAATAGGAACTCGCATTTTCCTGATCACCTTTTATCATTGGTTTGAAGGCTGAATGCCCTTCCTAACACCAAACCTTCCGTATTTACACGTGCATGGGACCGTCATCTAATGAAGCTGGCTTGCTTCACTCGGGGGCTACATTATATACTGCACCTATACCTATACAAAATGTTCTTTTGGAAATATTGTTCGCACATGAGATAATTGCAATGGTAAATGATCAGTTTGGTGCTCGTCAACAATACGGTAATGAACAAATGGGGAAAACCCTTGCGTTATATAATCATCAAATTCTATGAACAAATATACAAATAACGAAAAATCACTATCACCTTTTTTCAGGTAAGATTATGACGTCTCCCTGAACTTAACGTCTTTTGAACTTAACATGTCCTTAACATTAACGTCTCCCTGAACTTAACATGTCCTTAACATTAACGTCTCCCTGAACTTAACGTCTTTTGAACTTAACATGTCCTTATCAATTTCAAACGAAATGAGAAGAACATCAGTGTAGATGTTCCTCATCAACATGGCATTGATATTGTTTCAGAATCCGAACTATATGTTGCATCATTGTGTTCGGTGGTGTTCCTCAGCAACTTAATTTATCCAAGAACAATAATATGAAATAAATAATTATGGACTTACAAATGATTGCGGAACTACTCGAGAGAGATAATTGAAAACATAGAAGGAAATGATCACAAATCAGTTTCAATCGAAATGAGAAGAACATCAGTGTAGATGTTCCTCAGCAAACTTGGCATTGATGTACGGCCCTGGCTTACATTCGCCGGAAACTTACAAACCATCTATTCATATTGATCTCACCCGACCTAGGTTGTACTAGGAATACCCAGCCTCTTGATGCTGGGGCGAATCTACCCACCACGTATAACCTCGCTGGACGTTCAACGAGCCATTGACGCTGGCTTTCGATAAAACTTTAAAAAAATTTAGATCTGGAATTTCATTTAAAATATTTTCATAATTTCATCCGAAAAAGTCGATATGACGAAAATTAAAAATGAAAAAAATGTTCAAAAAAATAAACCTATTAATTTAATGAATACCAATCGGACGAGGCGTTCGAGGGTTATCATGGAACGAACAGACAAACATCGGACAAGGCGTTCGAGAGTTATCATGAAACGAACAGACAAACATCGGACAAGGCGTTCGAGAGTTATCATAGAACGAACAGACAAACCTTGGACAAGGCGTTCGAGAGTTATCATGGAACGAACAAACATCGGACAAGGCGTTCGAGAGTTATCATGGAACGAACAGACAAACCTCGGAAAAGGCGTTCGAGAGTTATCATGAAACGAACAGACAAACATCAGTAGTGTCATCATAGTGTCCAATAGTAGCCAGATGTATGAGACAGCAGCTCCAGACAAGTTGCAGTCCAGCAATCCGAAAGTTTTTAATTGTCATAATACATCCGTTTTTGGAGGCTGATAATTGACATGGGCCCCCAGAACTATGACAATCACTGCAATATAATTACGTCATAAGTTAAGAAACTTAATAATATTACAAAGTTGCGTTCTGTGTTATTTTACTCCATCAGCTCAGGTGAACTCGGCCCGTGAGGATGTCACCCTCAAGTAACTAGTTCACAATCTCAAGTAGGATTTACTTTTCCTCATCGAAAGTTAGCAAGTCATAAATGGATGTTCTTATAATTCAAGTACATACTCCGCAACATGGGCATTGCTCCCTTCTGCCTCCGCCATCTTATGTGCATATTTGGTCTAATTGGCCCCAGATGAGGATCTGGGGCCAATTAGACCAAATATGCACATAAGATGGCGGAGGCAGAAAGGTGATCGTCCGTCTGCTCATCTTCACACTCGCAGTCTCACTGTATCCAAATTCTTTGGTTAGTACCTGCATCTCTGGACATACCGGATCTTAGGCAGTTGAATGATTTGTAGAAGGAGTAGGTAGATTTTTCCATTGTTGCTATTCTTGCTTCTTGCTCTGCGGGGTCTACAATTCCCACCGTTCCATTTTGTGACATTCAGTGTTAATGTTGAGCAGTTCTGTGGCGTGAATGAAGCATTTCCCGATTGCAAGCCTATTTGCAACGCTAAGGGTACCCGCAGACAGAATCATACTTACTGTTTCATAAGAGGTCCTTATGGGAGTCCGAAAATTGCTCGATCTTCGGAATCCCAGAAGAACATGTACATTTGTTTTTCCTAGCATATATGCTAAAATGTGTGTTATGCCATTAGATAAGAAAGTATGCAGCTGTCTACGGGTACCCTTAGACCGTACCGTTTGCATTAGACACCCTGTATATGAATCATCATTAAGTACGAGGCCTTTAAAACGTCACGAATTCTACACATTATTTGTATTACAAATAATTTCAGTTTGACCTTTCTTCATTTAAGATTTTTCAATCTTAAGAAAACCTCTAAAAATTTAATCAGATTTATCCAAGAACAATAATATGAAATAAATAATTATGGACTCACAAATGACTGCGGAACTAGTCAGGAGAGATAATTGAAAACATAGGAAATGAACAGCATGAACACAAATCAATTTCAAACGAAATGAGAAGAACATCAGTGTAGATGTTCCTCAGCAACTTGGCATTGATATTGTTTCAGAATCCGAACTATACGTGGCATCATTGTGTTCGGTGGTGTTCCTCTTCCTCAGCAACTTGGCATTGATATTGTTTCAGAATCCGAACTATACGTTGCATCATTGTGTTCGGTGGTGTTCCTCAGCAACTTGGCATCAATTTCAAACGAAATGAGAAGAACATCAGTGTAGATGTTCCTCAGCAACTTGGCATTGATGTTCTATCAGAATCCGAACTATACGTGGCATCATTGTGTTCGGTTGGGTTCCTCAGCAATTTTGCATCAATTTCAAACGAAATGAGAAGAACATCAGTGTAGATGTTCCTCAGCAAACTTGGCATTGATGTTCTATCAGAATCCGAACTATACGTGGCATCATTGTGTTCGGTGGTGTTCCTCAGCAACTTGATTTATCCAATTTCTCAGCAACTTGGCATTGATGTTCTTTCAGAATCCGAACTATATATACGTTGCATCATTGTGTTCGGTGTTGTACCTCAGCAACTTGGCATTGATGAGTATTGAGTACAAAAAAAAATCAGTTTAGAGGGGGTTCTGCACATATTTTTTTTTTTTTTTAGCATTCCCCTGAAATTTTATGTTATACCATAAGACTAGCTGTTTGTCCATGCTTCGCTACGGTTATGAAATTCAACAACAATCTGGAGATTGCTGCATTAAATCTTCTCAAGTTTGGATTTTTGGTGGAACAGACCCCCGGTAAAAGTATGGCTCCTATTTAGAAAATTCAATATTTTACTCAAAGATATTACTTTTTGCAAGGATATTACCTTCGTATTAAATTTCAGCTTTCTCGCTCATCCCGAAGTAATACATCTAAATTATGGATTTTTCGTGGAACCAACCCCCAGAGTGAGCATCGCTCCTATTTGGAAAATTCAATATTTTATTCAAGAATATGACTTTTTACACTGCGGAACTTTGTATCGAATTTCAGTATTCTCGCTCATCCCGAAGTAATGCTTCTAAATTCCGATTATTTGCTGTTGAAAACCGTCCATAAATCGGGGAGAAACCATTTTTGGCGGTAACTTGCTCCCACTTGAACTTTCGATTTTTACGCACCTACATACTAAAAGGAATCTGTGTGAAAAGTCTCTAGGAGCTACGTTCATTATGAGTCAGTCAGTATACCAACTGGTCAGAAAGCACAGTTACTCCCAGTATATGATTTGTGTCCCACTCATCATTGATAAAGGTAAAATAAATTCTAATAAAGTTGAAAATTTCGTTTTTGCTTTGGATTTATAACCTTTAACCTAAATTATTGATAAGTCAAAAAAAATTCTATTTGGTCCAAATATGTAATTACTAATTAGAGGTCAATGTGGGTAGCTGTTAAGTTTCCAGCGAATGAACAGTAAACCCCCCGTCTCCAATGACCAAGAGATGTTAGCGAGACAAGAACTTACAATGTGGGTAGCTGTTAAGTTTCCAGCGAATGAAGAGTAAACCCCCCGTCTCAATGAGCAATAGATGTTAGCGAGACAAGAACTTACAATGTGGGTAGCTGCTAAGTTTCCAGCGAATGAAGAGTAAAACCCCCGTCTCTAATGACCAACAGATGTTAGCGAGACAAGAACTTACAATGTGGGTAGCTGTTAAGTTTCCAGCGAATGAAGAGTAAAACCCCCAATGACCAATAGATGTTAGCGAGACAAGAACTTACAATGTGGGTAGCTGTTAAGTTTCCAGCGAATGAAGAGTAAAACCCCCAATGACCAATAGATCTTTAATGACCAATAGATGTTAGCGAGACAAGAACTTATTTCGTCCAGTCAATAATGTTCCCAAAAGTAATGCTTTTGAGCTGTGAGTTGATAACGTTATTAACAACAGCAACCGTATACCTGATGATGCTTCCATGGAATATGTGGACACAAGGGCCATATTTTGAAACTTCACTTAAGTGTAAGTTGTCACTCCGATTACAAATTAGCGAAGTGGCTACTCGCACTTGTAAAATTGTATTTTTATTTTATAATAAAAATACATGTAATTTTTTGGTTCAGAACATTTTTTAGAATACAAATCAGACACTTAAGTGGTAGTGACCACTCTAACTCGCATTCAAGTGGAATATGGCCCTAGTTGTCCAAGTGTCTAAAAAATGTTTTTTTCGTAACACAAGTCGTTGGCTTAGCCAAACTTCAATTTGATACATTAACCTCAGTGATCCGACTGAACTTCAACGTGGTAACACAAGTCGTTGGCTTAGCCAAACTTCAATTTGATATACCGTAACCGATGACCGGTTAGTTAAGCTCAAGATGGCATTATCTCACCAAATATATTTCATGCTGGGAGAAAGACTACCTGATCTCATCTTATCTGGTTTGTGCATAAATTTTAATTCCAAGCTTTCTAGCTGACCCAAAAAAGAGTGCCATAAAAAAATCAGTCTATATTTAGAATCTGTTTTTAATATTAAATGGATGGAAATTTGTCTGCACATTATCGTTCCTAAAGTATTCTCGCAATTCGGTTTGTATATCTAACTAGCTGATGATGTTCACAACTTAATCGTGTGCGCCTTTTCTCGTGGCCGCAGAATTTCTTTAGCTAAATTGATTCGGTCTTTTTTTTTGTTTTTATTTTCAATAATAAATCTTTAGAATCGTCAATTCGTCACGAAAAAAAAAACTGCCAATGTGACACATGGGTTTATTATTTTTCTGGCAAAAGAAATACCTCCTCCCCAAAAAAATTGAGGGGGGGGAGGCAAAAAAGGTTTATTATTTTTTGTCAGAAAATTAATGTGTC
>CM022876.1:35952498-35969157 GCA_012654025.1 Pachypsylla venusta
GGGCTGGGTGAGGTCAATATGGGTAGTAGCTGGTTTGTTTCAGCGACTGGAGTAACTCCCGTCTAGAATGACCAATTGATTGACGTTAAGCAAAAAAAAAGTTAGATTACGAGGGATTCACTTCTCCTGTCTAAGACAGTTCACACCTTAGTCACTTCTTCTGTCTAAGATAGTTCACGCCTTAATCATTCACTGTCTAAGACAATTCACACCTTAATCACTTCTTCAGTCTAAGACAGTGCACACCTTAGTCACTTTTTCTATCTAAGACAGTTCACGCCTTATTAATTCACTGTCTAAGACAGTTCACACCTTAATAAATTCTTCAGTATAAGACAGTTCACACCTTAGTCACTTCTTCAGTCTAACACAGTTCACACGTTAGTCACTTCTTCAGTCTAACACAGTTTACACCTTTGTCACTTCTTCAGTCTAACGCAGTTCACACCTTAGTCACTTCTTCAGTCTAACACAGTTCACACCTTAGTCACTTTTTCAGTCTAACGCAGTTCACACCTTAGTCACTTCTGCAGTCTAACACAGTTCACACTTTAATCATTCACTGTCTAAGACAGTTCACACCTTAGTCACTTCTTCAGTCTAATTCCAATCGGTGTTATTTATATGTATGAATATGAAGTGACCCAATATTTGGCCTTAGTGTCTTGATCAACGTCCCATCCTATGAAATGATTCGTATGGCATGACGTACCAAAGCTTTTCCTGCTACGTGCTTGTAAACTTCTAATTTGTTATGGCTATCATCATCAACTGGACCGTTGGGGTAGATTCTGTTTTAATGCTCTCCTCACTGCCCGATACAGAATAAAACTTTGGTCCAAAATTGATACTTTCGTGCTAACGATCATACCACGTTGAATACACCAGTTCCCGTCAGATCACTGAAGTTAAGCAACGTCGGGCGTGGTCAGTACTTGNAACACACCTTCGTCTTTCCAGGGTTAAATAAATGTCTCATCATTCTGCAGTTGGTATAGCAATGATCACAAATCACCAGACGAGTAGACATTGGTGATAATTAGCGTGAGGGCAATTAGTAGGGTTCTGGAAACGGGGAGGAGTATATGGTAGTACTAGCTGTTTTCCCGTGCTTCGCTACGGCTACGAAATTCAACAACAATTTCGAGATCGCGAAATTAAAACTTCTCAATTTTAGATTTTTGATGGAACCAACCCCAGCAGAGTGAGCACCGCTTCTATTTAGAAAATTCAATATTTTATTCAAAGATATTACTTTTTGTACTGCGAAACACCTTTGCATCAAATTTCAGATTTCTCGCTTATCCCGAAGTGGTACTTCTCAATTCCGATTTTTTGGTTGTGAAAACCGTCCATAAATCGTGGAGAAACCGGAAAATTTCAAATTTTATATTTTTTTATGGGGTCCTTATATACTATTATGGGGGGTCCATTCTCAGTCATTTTTCGTTACGTCCTTTAGTTTACCCAGAAAATAACTACAGAAAAACTCGCTAAGAAGCGTCATTTTTGAGGGCAAAAAAAGCGAGTTTTAAAAAAAAAAAGAATTTGAAAAGGGGCTCCACATACTCCTCCCCGGTTCCAGACCCCAATTAGTAGGTATGAATGTACATCTAATGAAATACAGACAAACAGATGAATATACAATAACAAGCAGACTGCTGTCAGCTCATTTAAAACAACATATGAGCCCAGGAATAGTTTTCGGACAAAAAACAACAACAACAGCTCCCCTGGACGCCTTATAACTTAGCAAAACATACAAGGCGAGTCCGAACTATCAGAATATTTTTTGAGGAGACTATGGGCCATATTATAACTACAAATTAGCGAAGTGGCCACTCGCACTTGTAAAATTTCTGTTTTTATATTATAATAAAATTAATTTTATAAAAAAAAATATAAACTTTTTCCTGAGCCACACTTAGGCAATTTCCACTATAATTCAATTAATAAGGCAATTTCCACTATAATTCATATCGGTCCCCATTAACTCGTTCGTTATACTCACAGACTCAGTTGGACTCTGCCCGTGAAGATGTCACCCTTAAGTAACATCATACAATCTCAAGTATGTTTTACTTTTCCTCATGGAAAATTAGCATCATCTCAAACTTTACTAATAAAGAATTACAAATATAATTAATATTTTTTTTATTCTATCACATTTTTTATATATAATAATTAATGAAAGATTATAATTGAATCTGTAATCTTTTAGTATTAATATTTCACACCAAATGTGTAATGAAAGTTTTGTTTTCTATCTCACATTTCTTCATATTAAGCTTATTGACTGTGTCAGGTTTGACACATTTATCGATATTTATTCAGGGTGTCTACCAGTTTAGGTCCATCAAAAAGGAGGACTTATGGAGACATTCCGAAGACCTTTTTCTTTGACGAAATACATAATCACAAAGAATTTTTGAAATGAACATAGCCCCGGCATTTTCACCGTTTTTGTAGTTGCTAACGTATAATTAATTACACAATCAATTCATAATCAAATATTATGACCGTTTTTCCATGAATTAATGTTTAAAAACTTTTACTAAAGTTCATTAATTAAAATTTAACTATATTTTGGCAGTCAAATACAAAACAAACGGAATAGTTAACTCAAATTGCTCCAACTTGTTCATATGTGTGTGTATCTAAACACCGAAAAACATTCTTCTACTAACAGAAAAATATTGGTCGTATTTCAAACGTCTGAAAAAAATGCTACTACTTTTTGTGTTACAGCAGAAAGGAGCATACATGATTTCCCTCACATAAGCTTCATTGGGAAGTGAAAAAACTTCACTAATAAAAATTATTACAATGCTGAAGGTATGTTATAATAAATCCTATCAGCGCCGCAGTCTAGTCAATCCGAATAAAAAAAAATCGCGAAATTGAAGCATGAATGCGTTTTCTTTTAAACACAAATTTCTAAACTCTGTTTTCTAGGAATGTGGGGCTAAGCTGAGGGGGGGGGAGGCGATCGCCCCTACCGCCCACCCTGTATCCGCTACTGATTTAGATCTGACATAGAATCAAATGTTTAGTACCCGTAGACCTAAAATCAATCAAACAATACAAAACTATTGTCCATAATGCAGATGACGTTAAAACTTTTCTTTGAATGCAGGCGTATTAGGGTCTGCATTCATCTAGAACAGTGCTGAGCAACGTGCGGCACGCGTGCCACTTAGTGGGATGCGGTGTCATTTCGGATGGCACGCGAAAAATCTTTGTTTTCCATTTACAACATTAAAAATTATAATTACNAAAAAAAAAAAAAAAAAAAAAAAAAAAAAAAAAAAAAAAAAAAAAAAAAGGAATAGAAGAGGGAAATATTTTTGTAAAGGTAAAAGATTATTGAGATAGTTTTCAAAAACAATCAAACATGACAAACGTGTTTGTCATGCGTTTAAACCCCATCAGATCATTTAGACAAATTTTGGCCAGTTTTGTGTTTGACATCAAATCAATCAAATAGCGAATTTAATCAAATATGTTTAATCACACTGTTTGGTACTGTTTGAAAAAAAAAATAACAAAATTTGGCATCATGATAAATACT
The DNA here is from genome assembly GCA_012654025.1 of Pachypsylla venusta. Taxonomy (NCBI): domain Eukaryota; kingdom Metazoa; phylum Arthropoda; class Insecta; order Hemiptera; family Aphalaridae; genus Pachypsylla; species Pachypsylla venusta. Next base: position 35,956,070 of record CM022876.1, read on the forward strand.
CGTAGAGTAATACCTTTAGTATCATGTATTCAAACTGATTGAGTTGGATAATGTAATGTAAAAAATGTAAATGTATATTTCTTTGTGTTATTATCACAATGTTTGTGGGCATCATAGCATTACAAGATATTTTCAACATTCACTCCAATATCACTAAGCCTAAGCTACACTTTAACTATTTTTATCTTATACTGCTACCACTTGTCGCTATTACCATAGCTACCCAATTGTCCTCAGGAGGCTGAGTTACCCCCAAACACAACCAGACCAAGAGGAAAATTCGAAAAAAACCTTTTTCAAATTTTCGACCCGTCCAGAAATCGAACCCGGAACCTCCTTGGTGCAAACCGAGAGTGATGCGCACTCTGCCACGGAGACGTCTTTATTGAAATAAAATTCACCTAATGCTATTGGCAAGATTTTATAAACTATCCATTCTGACGGCCCTTGCTTCAAATATACCTCAAACAAAAAGGGGGAAAAAAATAGATAATAACATAAAAAAGCAAATAAAAAACAATCATCTGGTTCGATTTCACAAGAAACTACAAAATAATATTACTAGTGCTTTCAATTTGTGTATTATTATCATTTTTATAACTAGAGTACCTAGTAGTTTTATTTTACAAAGAAAGGACTATTACAAAAACACTTTAATTTTATTCATTTTAACTGATATTTTGTCTTTCATTTTGTAATTTGTGTAGCAAAACTATACAAATTACATGTATGACACTTATATTAGAAGTTTATTGTGAAATGTGCTCTAGGTGGCATCATCGTGTTCGATGGAAGTCAGATTTATAAAACTTTAGTTCTAAATAAGTCTTTGTCTGCTGTTAAAGTGTCCAAACATCATTAGGTGGCATCATCGTGTTCGACGAAAGCCAGATGTATAAGACTTTAGTTCTAAATAAGTCTTTGTCTCCTGTTAAAGTGTCCAGTCATCATTAGGTGGCATCATCGTGTTCGACAAAAGCCAGATGTATAAGACTTTAGTTCTAAATAAGCCTTTGTCTGCTGCTAAAGTGTCCAATCATAATTAGGTGGCATCATCGTGTTCAATGGAAGTCAGATTTATAAAACTTTAGTTCTAAATAAGTCTTTGTTTGCTGCTAAAGTGTCCAAACATCATTAGGTGGCATCATCGTGTTCGACGGAAGCCAGATTTATAATACTTTAGTTCTAAATAAGTATTTGTCTGCTGCCAAAGTTTTCAGTTTAATTATTTTTGTCAGGTCCATCTAAAGCTGCTGATAAAATTTCCAATAGATATAAATACATCTATTTTTGTTATTATCAGATTCATTTCATATTGATAGATACTCAAATCAGGAACGTTTGAAACTTTTTAGAAATTATAAGTGCGACTGCAAGAGATTCAAGTCTCAAGTCTGAGTAAAAATTACTCCAATTTTAATTCGTTTACAACAATTGCTATCAATTTGAAAATAAGAGGACATTGAACCTAGACAATCTGGTCTCAGTAGGAGAACCTCAGCTTTCTCAAGAAATAATAATAATCCCAGTCTGGGTGGAGGAATACGATTTCAAAGTTAAAAAATCTGGTTTGACTTTCCTTATCTGTAAAAGAAGAAGAAAGTATTGTTATGGGCTGAAATTTTCGATGTCGAGTTTTCAATGCCAAAACAAGTTTTGAAGTCTCTAGAGCGGAAATATAATTATATATTACACTTCATCCTAAGTTGCATTTTTCAATTTCTTATATGAAATTGATATGAAGTGGCACCAAATTTCAAGATCTAGCTCTTTCCATTCTGGTTCTAGGTGGAACCGCCAAAAAGCGGTCTTTAACCGCTAATTAGCTGCCAACAATACATTACACTTCAACCTAAGTTGTATTCTTCAATTTCTTGTATGAAACTGATATAAAAAGGCACAGTTCTATCTATTACCGTTCTCATTTTAAGCGGGATATGCGAAAACAGTTAAAAGTGGCATAAAACCGCCAACGGTATATTCGATTTCCACCAAAAGCTTATTTTGCTGTTCATGACATAAAACTGATATACATACCAAATTTCAAGTCTCTAGCATTTGTCGTTCTTGAGATATCTTGTTCACAGTCAGACAGATACACACACCGATCAATGGCTGAAACTCGAGATTTTGGCTCTGGGGACCACAAAACGGGGTCCCCAGGTTGAAAAATCAACATCGAAAATTTCATACTATTACAATACTTTCCTTTATATAGGATAAGGAAAGTAAAAACAAAACTGAGAAACGTATTGTGTTTTACTTCGAAAAAGAGCTTTTTTGGCAAAATTGAAAAGCCATGGAATAACTCCGGCCCTGTTTTGTTTACATATCTCACAATAATTTCAGTTTCTTTTACTTTTCAAAAATATATTATAAAAGGAGTAGTTTTATTTAGGATTTCAAATTTGACCGCCCCCCCTGTTGGTACAAAACTGCTAGAAATAGAGGAGTGGCTAACTAAAGAAATACGTTCAGGTTTCAGTGTTTTTCGAAATTTGATATTTTACGTTTCAATGTACGTAGGACCCAAAAATCGAATAAAACCAAATGCGACTGTCAGATGTGAAGGGCACATTATTTTAGTATGGAACCCTACGTAAAAATGACAGTGACAAAAAATTTCGGCGAAAAATTCGACCCTAAAAAGGACCACCATGGCAAACGTTTGGATTCTACGTACCTTGAAACGTAAAATATGGTTTTATTTGAGGGGGGGGGGATTTAGTCAGTAAAATAATAAACCCATGTGTCACATTGGCAGAGGTTTTTACGTTAAATCTCCCTGTATTTTTAATACAGGGTGTCCCATTTTAAGTGACCACCTCAATTTGTTTCGAAACTGTTGGAGTTACAAAAAAAATATTCTTGCCGAATGTTCATAAAAAGAGGGGGACGTATTATGATGACCTTGGCTGACTTGTCAAGGTTGTCCTTCAAGGTCAGATGAAGGTAAACTTCATTTTCTTAAATAGGACGACCTGAATTTTATTACATTTTCGGATTCCCCATTTAATTCTACGTACATTTGACTATTCACTTCATGTTTTCGTTGAACTTTTTTGCGCCAATTTTGGGAATGTTTTTTGGTCTGACATACCCGTGAGGCATATTGGAATGCATTGCAAGAGTGATTTTTTTTTATAAAATGAATAAACAAGTGAAAAAAACCCACCGTATAGGAAATGGCGAGAGTTTTCATTCAGTATTCCACACGGGTATGTCAGGTCAAAAAACATTCCCAAAATTGGCGCAAAAAAGTTCAACGGAAACATGAAGTGAATAGTCAAATGTACGTAGAATTAAATGGGGAATCCGAAAATGTAATAAAATTCAGGTCGTCTTGTTTAAGAAAATGAAGTTGACCTTCATCTGAACTTGAAGAACAACCTTGACAAGTCAGCCAAGATCATCATAATACGTCCCACGATGTTTCACACGATGCTCGAATGGTTATCAGTTTGATGAATTATTCAGACGATGCTCGAGTGGCTATCAGTTTGATGAATTATTCACACGATGCTCGAATGGTTATCAGTTTGATGAATGATTCACACGATGCTCGAATGGTTATCAGTTTGATGAATGATTCACACGATACTTGAATATTTATGTTTCACACGATGCTTGAATATTTATGTTTCACACAATGCTCGAATGTTTATGTTTCACACAATGCTCGAATGTTTATCAGTTTGATGAATGATTCACGCGATGCTTGAATATTTATGTTGCACACGATGCTTGAATATTTGTGTTTCACACGATGTTCGAATGGTTATCAGTTTGATGAATGCTCACACGATGCTTGAATATTTATGTCTTACACGATGCTTGAATATTTATGTTTCACACGATGCTCGAATGGTTATCAGTTTGATGAATGAATCACACGATGCTTGAATATTTGTGTTTCACGCGATGCTCGAATGGTTATCAGTTTGATGAATGAATCACACGATGCTTGAATATTTGTGTTTCACACGATGCTTGAATATTTATGCTTCACACGATGCTCGAATGGTTATCAGTTTGTTGTATCAATTGTAAATCATGATTATAAACACTTTTCCCTAACGATACATCACTATTATTGAAAAAACCAAATAACCACCGAGTGAGTGATCCTTTTGGTTTATTGGTCACTTGTTCTAAGGAATACCATTTCTTATTTGTAGACCCATCTAGAAGTGGGGTACAATGCAAAGGCCCGTTCACATTTATGGTCGTGTCACTGTCACTATGATTATCTAAATCAATAAGATCTATAAGGGGACCCGTTGACTGTTGATGTGTCAACGTTGATGTTGTACTGGGCTGTTGATGACCATCTTCATGATTGTGAGGAGGAGAAGGAAGAGTTTGTTTTTCCTGGAAATAAAATTATTATCATCAAAAATGGGGTTTTCTGACCTATTTTGGTTTAAACCTTTGAAATTGTCCCCGAAAAAAATATAGAGGGTGATTCCTGAAGGGTGGTTTCACTAAATTTTCCGGGCTGAAAATGAAATGAAAAAATATTGCTTTCATTTGAAAAACTGAAGTTTGGGTCCAAATTTTCACAAACTAATTTGCTAAATTTGAATTTATACAATAATTTTTCACCTAAAATTTAAAGTCTTTCTCGAGACATTTGAGTGGTTCGCAAATTCGAAAATACGGTTATGTATACTGTTCTTTAAAAATAAAGTAAAAATATCTACCTCCACTAAATCGATAATTCTCTATCGATCTAGCATATAACCAATTTAAATACCTCCGGAAATTGGTCAAATTGAAATTTCAAATGGGAAAAAACCACCCCGTTTCTTATCCATTTCGGACGTGATGTAAAAAAAAACACCGAGGTGTCTAATACTCATAAAATCAGAATATGTAATCAAAAATCGGGAATCCGTTTTAAAATAACAAAGTTAGAGCCAATTTCCGGCTGTCAAATTAAATTGCCTATATGTTAGATTGAAAGACAATTATACATTTAGTGGAGGTAGGTATTTTTATTTTATTTTTAAAGAACGAAATAAGCCCGGGTAGTGAATCACCCTGTATACGGCGTGTTTTCGAATTTGCGAACCACTCAAATATCTCGAGAACGACTTTGAATTTTTGGTAAAAAAAATTATTGTATGAATTCTAAGTTAGCCAATTAGTTTGTGGAAATTTGGACCCAAACTTCAGTTTTACAAATGAAAGCAATATTTTTTCATTTCATTTTTAAAACCCCCGTAAATTTGAATATTTACACTGTCATTCATTCATTTAATAGTGGCATCATCGTGTACGATGGTAGCAAGATGTATCAGACATCAGCTCCAAATAGGTTGTAATCTATTACTCAAATTTTTAATTGTCATCATACATCTGTTCTTGGTGGATGATAATTGACATGAACCCCCAGAACCATGACAATCACTGCAATATAATTATGTCAGTAACATAAAAGTTACATATTGATATTACAGAGTTATTTTACACTATCAGCACAGGTGGACTCGGCCCGTGAGGATGTCACTCTCAATAACTTCTTACAATTTCAAGTACGATTTACTTTTCCTCATGAAAATTTAGGAAGTCATAAATGGATTGGAAAAAAGAAAAAGTGTTTAATTAGCCAATCTGGCATTAATCAATAAATAAAAATGAAAACTCGTGGAGATAAAACTACACCTCACTTCGTTCGATCAATTATTTACCTGCAAAGATCTACTACTTATGTTGACTCCACATCTTGCAATCCTGTCCAAAGTTTAAAATCGTGGAGATAAAACTACACCCCACTTCGTTCGATCAATTATTTACCTGCAAAGACCTACTACTCATGTTGACTCCACATCTTGTAATCCTGTCCAAAGTTTTGTTAGGGAACGGATCCAAAGATATACTCAGAGTGTCGGTAAATCTTTTTCTTAAATTTACAATTGGCGTTGAAGGAATGGTTGGAGGTAGTTTCAAATTAGAACATTCTATTTGACTGTCTTGTCTGTCAATACTATTTTGACGATCAATGCTGCTTCCTCGGGGAATGAAAGAATGTCGCCGACTATCTAAGCCACCTCCACCAACTAATTTTGGACTTCGATGAGGACCACAAAACAAAGGCGGTAGTTCCGTCAAGTCAACCTGAAAGGGAGAAAAAAAAACTTTGTCTATTTCGAACTTTGCTTTATTACTATACAGGGTTAGCCAAAAGTAATAATCCTATTTGTTTTCTCTTTCATTTTTCAGGTGACAATTAACCCTAGGATTGCCAAGGTGGGGTACAAAGTACCCGCGTTTTAGCAAAAAGCTTATAGTAATCAAATTATGATACTTATTTTAATGAGACCTTTAATAATTGTCACAAACAATATTTTCCATCATAGTATATAAAAATATGTATGTTCTAAGCCTTCTAAGGGATGATATTGAAGCCAAACTTTGGGCGCGGGTACTTTATACAATGCATGTAACCAATACATTGATTGTCTAAAGCTACCATTAAAAGCTACCATAAATTGTCTAAAGTGTCTAAAATGTCTAATTATGTACCACATGCAAGAAATAAGTGTGTGTAAACACTGTCAAAAGACATTTGTCTGTGTGGGATGTCAGGAAGGACAAAGTTCTGGTTCAGAATAGATTTCCTAGGGTCTAGCGATTTTTTTTTATTTTCATTTACATTATTTTATTCCTGGGATTAAATTTTATTTTTATGTAAAATAATAAGATAATAATTGATTTAGTTTATATTTTTTTAGTTTTTAATAAAGAAATAGCGACTTATTATAATAAAACAATACATTTTTTCCTTTATTTTGTTGGCGGGTACTTTTTACCCCCCCCCCCTTGGAAATGCATGTAATTGAATACAGCTTGGCAATCCTAGGGTTAATTTCATTTTTAGTTTAAAATTTCTAATCTAAACAATTGTAGAATTTTGTAAAGACAACTTATGAAACACTGCACTCCTCAGGAACGAGGAATTTTTGAAAGAATTATCCTCATTGCGAGGGCGAGGTTTAAAAGAGCATTTATTAAAATAGGTTATAAGTAATTGAGGATCTGCAGGCAATAAGCTGATGTGATATTTGCATTTTGTATGGAAACATCTTCTACCGTCAAAATGTGCTGTAACGGCGGCCTTTTTAAGTTAAATTGTCTTTTAACTCGTCCTGAGGATAACCACAAGAATCATAATGGCCAATTATTTTGCCATTAACATTGTCACAACGAATCCCGGTTCCTGAGAAATGAAGTGTTCCATAATTTCTCTATACAAATTCTACAAGTATTTTCCATCACAAATTTAGAATAAAATTAATCGTGACCTTAAAAAATTAAAGAGAAAACAAATAGGGTCATTACTTTTGGGCAACCCTGTAATTTTACTGAAGTTTACTCTGCCTATGATAAAGGATATAGGACATAGTCAAATATGTCGGAAACCGTTAGAGATAGGAAGAAAAAGTTAGATACAATCCCCCTTCATTTTTAGGGGAGAAATTTAATGGTGACCTTAAAATTTTAATACAAGGTCGTCTTCAAGGTTATTTTAAGGTCAACTTTGTTTTTTTTTTTTTTTTCGTTAAATGGAACCCTACATTTTTGATTAAGGCATTGTATGTATTTTGTATTAAAAAAGGAAACATTTTTTGCTTAATTTTTTCTCGATTTGATTAGTCTACAGTTTTTGATATAATTTTGTCCTTGACTTGCTCTTAGAAAGATATACAGCGTGTCCCAAAAGTCCGAGACCACCTGAATATCTTTTGAACGGCTTTATTTGAAATTTTGCATGATATTATATCCCAAATTGCGTTTTATAAGTATAGATTAAACCACCTGATGGTGTGACCAATTTTTCAGGGGCCGGTCCCATGTGGCCCCCAGAAAGCCCAACTTTTGTTTTTTAAATACGAACCCCCATCTTGTGATACATTTTCAGAAAGAGAATAAAATTAGAAGTACTTTTGCAAAAAAATTTACACGTCTAGCATGTTAAAACATACACCTCACTTTGATCGAGCAATATTGTCAACTTACCTCTCTCCTCTGAATGGCACCCTCTCTGGTCCCCGTCAACCAGTACGTTAGGACCTCTCCTTTGCCTTTCATACACACCAGTCCTCTCTCCTCAATAATGTAACTGTCTAACTTATCCAAAGCTGCTTTACATTGTGGACTGATATGTATTTTAAGCGGTTCTCCTGTTGATTCCATACGCGAGGCTGTGTTCACAGTGTCACCAAATAGACAATATCGAGGCATGGTTAGTCCGACAACACCGGCCACGACAGGACCTAGAACAATCAATTCTTAGAAGTTAGAAATATACAGGGTGCGGCAATTAGTTCTTTCACATTTGAAAGAGCTGGCAAATAAAAACGAAATGAGATATTTGAAAAATTATTTTGTATTCTGAAAGCTTGAGTAAGTTTTTTTTTTTTTTTTTTTTTTTTTTTTTTTTTTTTTTTTTTTTTTTTTTTNTTTTTTTTTTTTTTTTTTTTTTTTCATCTATATTTTGTAAATAATGTCGTTCAAATGACAACCTTGGCAAGAGATACACATTTGGAGTCTTTCGCGGAAGTTTTCCATAACTCTCGTCAGCATACCAGCATCAATTTGGATGATTTCTTCCAAAATTGCCTCCTTTAACTATTCAAAGGTCCCAGGGCGATGTTTGAAGACTTCAGCCCTGATGTAACCCCAAAGGAAGAAGTCACAGAGACTCAAATCCGGCGAGCGAGGGACCCACGAAATGTGATGCCGTTAGGAGATCACATGACCGGGGAACATGGGACGTAGCCTAAATATGAAGTTGTGAACCCAACTCAAAATTGTTTTTCGATCAGGAACTGGATCTGAGTGAAAACCGTACCTTGTGCGGAACGCCCTCTGAGTAGCTATAATGAGTTTACTTTTTTTTTAAAAAAAAAAAGCAGCTTGACAACGAACGCACGATGCTCGCGCATCCAAACCATTGCAATACCTAAAAACTAGATGTCATTTGGTGTTGAACATCACAAACCACACGCTCCTCCCACTATCACTCCCCCTCGATTTTTTTAAAAGTGGAAGAACTAATTGGCGCACTCTGTATTAGCTTAAAACTTATTCAACTGCTTTTCAACCCTGACATCAAACCAACCAGCGTGAGTATAGGTCCACTAGTGCTTGCCCTAAAACCAACCATCTAAGGACAAATATTATTTTACGCTTTAGGTTGGTAAGGTTTGCATCCAAATAAATGGTTATATTGTGATCTGCATTTCGGCAATCATTTTATATTCTAAAGATATGATTCTATGTCAGAGCTAAGTAACCGCATTTGGAGTAACCCAATTGAAATCAGTCGCTCCATAGTCGATACAAACAGGCGGATAATGTCGCCGGAACGAAAGATAGGTGACCTTTGGTCGAAAAAAAATACGAAGTAGGCTTGGTGCTCTTAAAACTATTCTCCTCATATCTAGATTCAGGTTGATATGAGGTTACCGAAAATGTTAGAAATAGGTTGATATGAGGTTACTGAAAATGTTAGAAATAGGTTGATATGAGGTTACCGAAATTTTAGAAATAGTTGATATGAGATTACCGAAAATGTTAGAAATAGGTTGATATGAGGTTACCGAAAATGTTAGAAATAGGTTGATATGAGGTTACCGAAAATGTTAGAAATAGGTTGATATGAGGTTACTGAAAATGTTAGAAATAAGTTGATATGAGGTTACCGAAAATGTTAGAAATAGGTTGATATGAGGTTACCAAAAAGGTTTTTGATGGCCCTTGGCTGGAACTGTGATAGTATGCGTTCCAGGTCGTCCTGGTGCGTAGAACCGGCCACCGCGAGGACTTGATGAATAAAACAACTCACCCGAGTGGATTCCAATTCTAAGTTTGAGTGTATCATGAGGTCTGTGAGCAATCGTATGATTTTTGACAGCGTCCAAAAGGTTGAGCGACATACTGGCGATTTCCCCGGCATGAAAGTCGCCATTTTTTAAAGGTAACCCTGATACCTAAAAGAGAAAAAACAGTTCATCAGAACACCTTCATGAAAAAGTTGAGCTAAACTAAATTTATAATTTTAAACAAGACAAACAAAATGATTGACAATAAAAGGATTCTGCTATCACATTAAATTTATAAAGCCAAAAAATGGAAAACGTGTCATGCCTTAACCGAACCTTAACTGATTTTTTCTAATTTAAAGATCCGGCACCATACCCTCCGGGGAGCGCAGGGCCCCAAATTTTTCAAAATCGAAAAGCCCTTAACACCAGCAATAACCTATCAAAATTTTACGTTTCTAAAACAAAACACTAAAATGATAAAAATCATTTTTAAAAAACACAATTTGGGGCCGGGGGGGGGGGGGGTTTATCAGANGGGGGGGGGGCAGGGCCTCCAAAAAGTATACAGCAAAGTTCCTTCATGTCCTAAACATGTAAAACATGTTTACCAAATTTTGTCAAAATCGGATGAAAATTGTGGCTTGTATCGCGTAACAAACATACATACACATATACAAGTGCATTTCGGGATGTATACCGGGTCAAAAATGGAGTTCACTGACGTTCACAATTTATATTTGTCACTTTTGTGTTCTTAATATTTCTAATTAATTTGTCGATCACTATTTTTACCGTTTTGAAACGGTGAAAAACAAAAAATAATTGTCACTACCTTATAATAATTGAATTCGAATAGGGTTTATTAACCCTAGTGTATTACATACACTAGGGTTAATAAACCCTCGCAAATATTTCAATTGAATTACCTAGGTCAATTTTCTCGAAAACAGTTAATTTTACAAGAAAAAAAAACGTGAGAAACAAAATATTCATTGATTTCTAGGGGAAATATTCATAACCTTAAATTTGTCTCAAAGTTTGCGTTCAAGGTTATTTCAAGAAAAATTAACTTTTAAATAAATAAAACAAAACACCAAGAACGCTATTTATAATTATTTATGAAGTCGTGTCGAAGGATGGAAGAGTCAACCTCCATCCTTCGACTCGACTAGACTGATGATGAATCAAATGATTCGAAACTAGTTTCTTCATAAATAATTATAAATAGTGTTCTTGGTAAGTGTTTTGTTTTAATTTATATTTTTTAATATTCTTTAACACTTATAATTAACATGTTATTCAAAGATTTAATATTTCAAAAACCCTGTATTTTTGATTGAGGTATTGAATTGTGTATAGATTTTTTTAATTATAATTTAACTTCAGTTTTCGAGATGATTTTTCCCTTGGCGCGCTCTTAGTAAGAGATATCTAACATACGTATCATAGTGGCACGCCTATTCGGAAATCTTTGGACAAACTCTTGATGTTTCACTAAAATTACATTTATTTTCGCGAGTTTTTGAAAACTGGAGAGCGTCGTTGGGTGTCCGATGTTTTACTTACCACCATATAGGCGTCTCCTATAGTTTCTACTTTGTATACGTCATAACCCTTGATGATTCTATCAAACAAGGTGTAGAGATCATTCAGAAAGTTCACCACCTGAAAATGAAAATCATGATTAATGGACAACCTATTTGGTGTGACAACAGCATCGAATAGCGTACAAAACATTACAACTTTGTCCCAGACTGACCGGCTTATCATTTGAACGGCATGAAATTTTCGAAATCTGTAAAAGGGGCCATGGTCAATCGATTGGTTGTGGTGAGATCTGCATAGGTTCGAACCCCAGAAATGATTTATCAACAAAAACAAATGACGATTTCTCGATAAATTCAAATAGAATTATAGCAATATTATCTATTTGAAGAAGAAATATTATTGAGGATGTTTGTAGTCATTTTGAAATATAAGAATTTCTAATTAATTTTGTATGGACTACAAGTAAATTGATGAGTCACGAGCGCTTTCGTCTGTTACGACATCTTCTAGTGAACTAAAAAATTTCTAAAACTAAAAAAACTAAAAATTAATTAATTAGTTAATTTACTTCAATTAGAAATTCTTATATTATCTACGAGTATTTAAATAAAACAAAGATATATAAATTTCAATTTTTTTTTTTTTTTTTTCTTCNCAAGTAGACTGTCGTTTTTAATTTTTTGAGTATGTCGAAACAGACGAAAGCGCTCGTGACTCATCAATATTTTTGCAGTCGATACAAATTTTTTTTATTGAAATTTATATTTCATCATGACTGCAAACATCCTAAATACCATCTCTAAATTCAAAATAAATATAACATCCGTTTTCATTTTTCTAAAAAAAAAAAAAAAAAAAAAAAAAAAAAAAAAAAAAATCAGGGCAGAAGTAGAGGTGTCTACGGGACAGAGCTAGAAGGTCTCCGTATAGAGCTTACAAATGAGAAAATAAATAATATTTTGTAAAAAGTTCCATGTACAATTCACTTGTTGTGTTTCGAAAAAGGGTTCTAATCTATTTAAATTAGGGGCGGATCCACGGGGGGGAAACTGGGGTAGAGCTCCCCCCCCCAAAAGTTCTTGCAATAGGTGAAACAAGTTGTTGAAATCTGAGCCTACCTCATAGCTACAATATTTTCTCATGCGAATACTACCTCAAGTAAGAGATGTGCTTCGTAATATTCTGAATTCAAATCGTATGAATATCTAATTTTCAACCAATTTTTCGCCGCCTTACAACATATATCAACGTGCATTTTAAATAAATGCATTTTATTTCCTTACCCCCTCCCCCCCAAAATTTTACCCTGGATCCGCCCCTGATTTAAATCATCAGAAGTTCGCAATTAGTGTCAAAGGATGATAATGCCAAATTTTTTATCCATAGATTAAAATTGGACAGTTTTGAGAACGGGATTTTTCGGTTAGAAAGTTTGAAGTAAGATGGTAATTTAGGAACAAATAATGAAAATTAATTAGTTAATTATATTTAATTTAGGAACAAATAATGAAAAGTAATTAGTTAATTATATTTACCTGTAAAGGGGTACTTTCAGCCGACATGGCTGTAAAACCAACTATATCACTAAAATAAATGGTAACTAAATCATACGATTCCGGTTCAACTCCGTAGCCACGAGTCAGTCGGGAAGCAACCGGTCTGAAAAGGGAGAAATTAAGTCATTAGTGTAGTCGCACTGAAAGGATA
>CM022876.1:36037880-36064737 GCA_012654025.1 Pachypsylla venusta
CCCCCCCCCCGAGAGGTTAGGAAACGTTTTGATTGGCCATGCCTCGATTAAACTTGTTCTTCTCATAAAGTCGCTCCCTAAAAACTCTTCCACAATTCGGAAAAAAACTAAAATATCGTATTTCCCACAATTTAATCGTGAAAATTAACCTTCTACTTTCAATTAATCATATTTTAAGTTAGGTTAGTTGCTCAGAAAAAAAAATTAATAGTATCTGACTGGTCCCTAATGGACATTTCAGCAGCCCATCAGTCCCTTATTCCAACAATTTCTGAACCAAAAGGATTTGACTTCTAGCCAGTGTCTATGTCATATTGAATACATCAGTTCCAGTTAGATCACTGAAGTTAAGCAACGTTTTACCACGTGGGTGTTCACGCAGTTTCGCGCCCTCGTGCTGCTAGCCATTTTCCGATCCAACCCAGGATTGGTAAGACTGATGTGGGTATATCTGGTTTCTATGTTTCCACCGAATGGAGGACTCTAAAATCATTGCGCATCCTACAACTTTAATTTGACCGAAGGAAGTATCTAGTTTTCCACAAAATCAGACTGTGCGTTAAGCGCGATAACTCTTAAACGGCTTGCTTGTCTGATTTTAATGAAACTTAGTATGGGCATTGTTCAAAGAATATTTTGGGACCTGTCCTGGTGATCCTTTTAACCGCGCGAAATTTACAATTGACAGATCTGATACGATATTGATTGAGATTAATTTATGTGAGGGTTGCACACTCATCTGGAACAGAGAGAGAAAAAAAATATATATTAGGAGACGACAAGAAATATTTTGATTTTCCTTATCTACGAGGAAGAATTTATGTAAATAGATGTGTTTCAGGGTTATAAACCTCTGACACATTACAATTTGGGAACTAGATTACCCAATCCCTCATATTAAAAAATAAAAAGTTAAAGTTAACCAAAACAGAAAAGTGGACAATACAAAATTAAAACAAACGAAATTCAAAATTAAAAGGACCTGCAAAGAAAATTGACAAACTACATACTCATTAGAATATTGATCAATGTGTAGCATCATAGGACCAATCTATAATAATAAAACTCAATGTAACGATAAATATATGTATGTGTGTATCTGTGTGTGTGTATGTATCACTAATTGTTTAGCCAAAACGGTAACAGATATCGAAAAATTGATGGGAATGGACCCCCCCAAAACCATAGGCTGAAACCCCAGAAAAAATATCANATATTAGGCTAAAACCCCAGAAAAACTATCAAAATTCAAAAATGTCGAACCGTTTTTGAGTTACGGCCGATTTTTCGAATTTTGATCGAATTTAGCCGGTCATGGTCCGATATCTTAAATTTTGTCGCGACAACATATCAACTTAAAGCGAGAAAGTTTTAGGTGGGCTTTTTAACCTTAATTTGGAACACTTTAACCTTAATTTGGGGTTTTCGAGTTATGGTCGTTTTTCTGATTTTTGTAAGAGGAATCATAGGTATAGACCGTAGCGAAACAGCTAGTAATAAGCTATTACTAGCTAGTATAACAGCTTGTAATAACAAAGGGTTACAATGTAACCCTTTGTTAAATAGGCTACTTAAACTAGCCAAAGCAAATCGCAATGGGAAACTATTGCTACAGAGAGTAAGTACCTGAAAAAGAAGGAAGGGTTAGTTGTGGAACTCCTCTAGACTATATATGGATCGATTTCTAGCAGACGATTTTTTAAGTACAACTTAAATCTTTGTAGTTTACGTTTTTGTTAGCATTATTTATTTTGTTATATATTGTTAATAAACTTCCATCAAAGGTGATTTTGATATTTAGGTAAGAGCACGCGGAGCAGCAGCATTTTGCGGCCTTTAATATTGATCAATGCACTGTGCTAAAATTTTCTTACCAAGCAAAACGGTAGTTTTGCAACGCCAAAACAAAAAACAAAACAAGCTTGGTTGAATTGACTAGCTGTGTTTCAAATAGCTGTGTTTCCCGTGCTTCGGTTACAAAAATCGCTACGGTTACAAAATTCAACAACAACTTCGAGATCGCTACATTAAATCTTCTCAATTTTATATTCTTGGTGGAACCGACCCCAGAGTGAACACGGCTCCTATTAAGAAAATTCAATATTTTACTCAAAGATATTACTTTTTGCACTGCGGAACACCTTCGTATAAAATTTCAGCTTTCTCTCTCATCCCGATGTAATACTTCTTAACTGTGGGTTTTTGTGGAACCCAGAGTGAGCATCGCTCCTAATTAGAAAATTCAATATTTTACTCAAGTATATTACTTTTTGTACTTCGGAACACCTTTCTATCATATTTCAGCTTTCTCGCTCATCGCGAAGTGGTACTTCTCAATTCCGATTTTTTTGGTGGGTCCATAAATCGGGGAGAAACCGGAAATTTTCCAATTTTATATTTTTTATAGGGTCCTTATATACTGTTTGGGGGGGATCTATTCTCGGTAATTTTTTGTTATCTCTTTTTCTCAAATTTATGGGGGGGGGGGTATTTTTGTGACGATTCCAGAGGTTCATTATGTTAAACTAGCTGTTTCCCCGTGCTTCGCTACGGTTACAAAATTCAACAACAATTTCGCAAAATTAAATCTTCTCAATTTTAGATTTTTGGTCGAACCGACCTCCAGAGTGAACACGGCTCTTATTCAGAAAAATCAATATTTTGCTTAAAGATATTACTTTTTGCACTGCGAAACACCTTCTTATATAATTTCAGCTTTCACTCTCATCCTCAAGTGATACTTGTAACTATGGGTTTTTGGTGGAACTGACCCCCAGAGTGAGCACCGCTCCTAGTTAGAAAATTCAATATTTTATTTTAGGATATGACTTTTTGTACTTCGGAACACCTTTGCATCACATTTCAGCATTCTCGCTCATACCGAAGTGGTACTTTTCAATTCCGATTTTTTGGTGGTGAAAACCTTCTATAAATTGGATAGAAACCGGAAATTTTCAAATTTTATATTTTTTATGGGATCCTTATATACTATTTTGGAGGGGGGGTCTATTCTCGGGAATTTGTCTTTACCTCTTTTAGTTTGCCCAGAAACAAATTGCAATAAGACCCGCTAAATAGCGTCATTTTTGGGGGTAACTTGCTCCCACTTGAACTTTAAATTTTTTTCTTTTTTTATTACGCACTTACATACTAAAAGGGACCTGTGTGCCAAGTTTCAAGTCTCTACGTTTAGCCATCGTGGAGCTACGTCGATTATCAGTCAGTATAGCAACTGGGCTTTTGCGTTTTATAAGTATAGAATAATGAACAAATTTTTTCCCCGATTTTCCTTACCTTTCAAAGTTCAGAATGAACTTTGAAAATAAGGAGAAGTGTGAAATAAAAGTTGCTGATCAACGAGTCGTCGAAAGCAAACCGCTAAATCAACACAATTTTTTTTCATTATTTCATTGTACATGTCAACGAGTCGTTTAAAGTAAATCAACACAAAATTTTTGATTATTTTATTTTAAAAGTCAACGAGTCGCCGAAAGTAAAACGCTAAATCAACACAAAATAAATTTTTGGCAATCAATCAACGTACCTTCAGGAAGGCTGTGACTGGCTGTGTGTTTTTGTGTACAAAAACTCTCGAACGTTGAAAATACATCAACATACCTTCAGTACGTTGACAATACATCAACATACCTTCAGTACGTTGACAATACATCAACATACCTTCAGGAAAGCCGTGGCTGATTGTTTTTGTGTACAACAACTTTCGAACGTTGACAATCAATCAACGTACCTTCAGGAAGGCTGTCACTGATTATTTTTGTGTACAACAACTTTCGAACGTTGACAATCAATCAACGTACCTTCAGGAACGCTGTCACTGATTATTTTTGTGTACAACAACTCTCGAACGTTGACAATCAATCAACGTACCTTCAGGAAGGCTGTGACTGATTGTTTTTATGTACAACAACTTCCGAACGTCTTGTCCCATTAAGGGCCTCCATGCTCGTTATTTTCAGAGAGTGAGGTCTACAATTCGGAACTACTTTTTTTTAAGCACCAAGAATTTTCCTTAAACGTCTGTTTGTTCCAGAATAGCTCTCGAATATTGATAACTTGATAACTCAATACTAATTCTCCAAATAACTCGATAACTCCAATAACCGATCACTGATAAATTATCATACCACGTTGAATACACCAGTTCCCGTCAGATCACTGAAGTTAAGCAACGTCGGGCGTGGTCAGTACTTGGATGGGTGACCGCTTGGGAACACCACGTATCGTTGGCTCATTTTTCCGGCCCAACCCAGGCTGGGTGAGGTCAATGTGGGTAGCTGGTTTGCAAGTTTCCAGCGAATGGAGGGTAAAACATAGCTTTAGCTATTAGTTAAATCGCCTAATGTAAAAAAAAGAAGTCCCAAATTTTCACTTGTAACCAAATGCCCACTAAGAAAAACTTCAATGTACAAATATTGTTCGTCGAAAAAGGGGAAAAAAAAACAATACTTTTATCTCTTTGTGAACAAAAGGGCGGTTCCAAAATGGACATAACAATGCGGTCCCCCACCGCATGTTGTCTGTATCAATGAAACGTACACGCCATGTGTAGAAAGAGCGGGTCCACCAAATGTAGGGTTACCAGATGAAAATTTTCAAAAGCAGGACTTTTCGCATGCATGAAAAAGCACGACAGAAAAAAAAGTCTACTTATGGTAAAATGTAATTATTCAGGATTTTGACATACATGCAATACAGTGCCTTGTAACTTGTAGTCATAATCCTAGCACTGCAATATCCACACTTTTCGGAGCTCTGGACTTTTTTCAGGAGGATTTTTACCTGTCTTCTGATTTCGTTAAGTATGTGTGGAATTGTTCACAAGCCATCTCATGGAAGTTATGGATTGTCTAATGTGTATACTATTTGTGTACTGTATTTTGGTTTATTATTTTCAATAATGAACCTTTGGAATCGTCACAAAAAAAAAAAAAAAAAAACCCCCCCTCAAAATTTGATATTATACGTTTCAAGGTACGTAGAATCCAAAAATCGAATAAAAAAAAATCCGTTTGTCCGCCGTCCGCCGTGATAAGCACTTTTGCCACTTAGCGTTGACCGATTTGGCTGAAATTTGGTATATAGGTCCCATCTGGGCTCTGATTGTGCCCTGAAACTCCAGGATTGGGTGCAATCGAATACACCCTTGGCGATTTTTGCCGCTTTTTAGCGGTTTTCATTAATCCTGTCTAAAAAGAGAATGGTAATTTAGGGTCTAATTACGCCCCAGATTTGGAATCGTCACGAGACCCCCCTCAAATTTTTGGGGGGCACCCCCCAAAAATTTATTATTTTTTGCCAGAAAAATAATAAACCCAGGTGTCACATTGGCAGAGTTTTTACTTTCTCTTCCTATAGAAAATAAATTAGATATTGTAATGCTGCAGAAAATGTTCATCGTTTGACGGGAATAAAATAAATGTACTCATGCGGGCGTATCTCTGTCAGGGGCTCATCAAGCTCCTATACATACGTTAGAAAAAACATGGTGTTAAAACTAGATCCCACTTTGTTCGATGAACTATTCATTGTCACGTGTAAACCCGCCTTCCTATCATTTGTATTTTAAAAGTCAGGACTAATAAAATGAAAAATCATGGTGTTAAAATTAGATCCCACTTTGTTCGATGAACTATTTATTGTCACGTGTAAACCCGCCTTCCAATCAGTTGTATTTTAAAAGTCAGGACTAATAAAATGAAATATCATGGTGTTAAAACTAGATCCCACTTTGTTTGATGAACTATTTATTGTCACGCGTAAACCCGCCTTCCTATCAGTTTCAAACTTCCTATCAGTTGTATTTTAAACGTCAGGACTAATAAAATGAAAAATCATGGTGTTAAAACTAGATCCCACTTTGTTTGATAATTGTCACGTGTAAACCCGCCTTCCTATCAGTTGTATTTTAAAAGTCAGGACTAATAAAATGTCCTTTAATATTGTACGTCAGAGTATAATAATGTATTTGCATACCAGCTATTTTCCTTATTATCCATTTGTTAAATAAGGTCCTTTCTGTTTTTGACGTCATTTGATTAAATTATTTGTTGACACCAAACAAATTCAGACAAACCCAGGGCCCGTAACCAAGATTTNGGGGTCCGAAGGATTGAGAGCCAAGCCAGGACTAACACTTGAAAATTATGATCATGGAAGGTGATGTTGTTCATGTTGTTATTGATGTTGTTGTTGTCGTTATTGTCACTGTTGATGATGTTGTTATCGATGATGTTGTTGTTGTTGTTGATGATGACGATGATGAAGATGAAGATGTTGTTATTGTCACTGTTGATGATGTTGTTATTGATGATGTTGTTGATGATGAAGTTGTTGTTATTGTCACTGTTGATGTTGTTGTTGTTATTGTCACTGTTGATGATGTTGTTATCGATGATGATGATGATGTTGTTGATGATGAAGTTGTTGTTATTGTCACTGTTGATGATGTTGTTATCGATGATGATGATCATGCTGTTGTTGTTGATGAAGTTGTTGTTATTGTCACTGTTGATGATGTTGTTGTTATTATTGTCACTGTTGATGATGTTGTTATCGATGATGATGATGTTGTTGTTGTTGATGATGATGAAGTTGTTGTTGTTATTGTCACTGTTGATGATGTTGTTGTTGTTATTGTCACTGTTGATGATGTTGTTATTGATGATGATGATGTTGTTGATGATGAAGTTGTTGTTATTGTCACTGTTGATGATGTTGTTATCGATGATGATGATGTTGTTGTTGTTGTTGATGAAGTTGTTGTTATTGTCACTGTTGATGATGTTATTATTGTCACTGATGATGAAGTTGTTATCGATGATGATGATGATGATGTTGTTGTTGATGATGAAGTTGTTGTTATTGTCACTGTTGATGATGATGTTGTTGTTGTTGATGATGAAGTTGTTGTTATTGTCACTGTTGATGATGTTGTTGTTATTGTTGATGATGTTGTCGTTGATGTTATTGTCACTGTTGATGATGATGTTGTTGTTGTTATTGTCACTGATGATGATGAGTTACACCTTACAATATAATAGCATAAAAAAATAATGAAATTTCGTGGGGGGGTCTGGACCCCATGGACCCCCCTCCCTGGGTACAGCCTTGGTCATAAACCTACATCAATGAGACAAACAAATGGTACAGTTTAGTTTTCAAGTTACCCACCGGGAAGCAGCTAACGGTATAGATAGATTTTTTTTAAATATTGGTGTATTACTGGCCTTTGGAATTGTCACGAATCGTGATATCCTAAAACCCTTAATTTTTGGCAGTTTGCCGAATATTTAGACGTTTTCGGACTCAAATTCAAAGTGGTGCCATTTTGTAACCACAAAAGATAGAAAGATGTTTTATAGACCAAAAGATTTTTAATAATAAATACATTTAAATAAATTATTAAAAAAGTGTTTTTTAAATAAGCTGCCGAGCGCTCAGATAAGTTAGAAACACACCCACTCAAGCCAGCGTCAATAGTACGTTTAATATACCAGTTCTCGTAGGATCACTGATGTTAAGCAACTTCCAATGAGGCTTTACATTGTGGACAGGGCCGTAGACAGAATATCCGGGCAGGGGGGGGGGGGAATTTACGGGCCCCTCTATAATTCTTTCATCTAAAATAGGCAGTAATAAAAGCAAAAGTAGGCAATTCACTTAGTTGGTGTGAAAAGGCGTCTACGCTTCTTCTTGGCTACAAATAATTCGATTATCAGATGTTAATGTTTACGAAATATACCAATATTTAGATTGCTCTACAAGCTGAAAGGTCGCACTTTATTTTAAAATCAGTGCCATTGTCCCATATTAGCCCGCTATCGCTAAACTCCTGATTTTGTGTGTTTGAAAAAATTTCAAAACTTTTAAGTTGATTTATTTATTATTCAGAAAAAAACTTGAAACATTTCATTATGATAATTTTCTCACCGGGCCTCTAGGAAATCCCGGGCCTGGGGGGATTCCCCCCATTGACTACGTAGGTTTTTGTTCTCCTGTCTTCGGTCCAACCCAGGCGAAGTTTCCCTCAAATGGAGAGTACAATATAATTTTTGAATGAAATTTAAAGGAGACTTCACACTAGGCAGAGCAGTGACAGTAATTCACGCTGATCTTGAGCTCGCAGTGATGCACTGTAACGTACTGGTCTAGTATGAACATTTTCTTTCATATGCCTGGAAGAATATTATTATAGTATTGCCGGGCAGATCACTTGAAGGTCACGGCTCTGTCACTGCTTAGTGAGAATGCTCCTCCTTAAATATTAAAAATACGTTAAGCAACAACAACAAAAAACGGCAAAACTAAACTCCGAGGAAGGAAAAAAACCCTAAGTTTCTGGCTTATTTTTTAACATTTGCAATCCATTTAGCCGTTACGGCATTTCGAAGACCCTGTAAAGGTTACTAGTTTGATGTCATTTCACATCAAGACCGCGACGTGGCGTCCATGACGACCTTTGTCTCAGAATAATAGCTAACATACCTCTTATCTAGACAATACAAAATGGCCTTCTTCATAAATTTCCCACCTAATCTTAATCTTTCTTATCATAGAGCGTGTAATTCACTGCTGACTGTTATAAAATAGTTATAAATTAATTCACTCTCAAAATGTGAATCAACACGGTGAGACTTTATTCTAAGGGCAGGGTTTATCAACTTTGGCATCATGCGAGATGGGCCGAGCCATATTGGATTTTGTGTTTTTAATTGTTAACTAAACCCAAGGTTCTGGAACCGGGGAGGAGTGTCTGGCAACCCTTTTCTTTAAAATTACGAAAAAATAAATGCTTTTTTTTTAAACTAAAAAGCTCAGTTCTTTATTGGCCTCAGGGATTCATTGAACAGTTATACATACATAGTAGAGGAATGGCCGTAAAAACGTTTTCTAACCTCTCTAATTTGGTTAAAATTAAAAAATTTAAAGGGCTGCCAGAAACTCCTCCCCTGTTCCAGAACCCCAGAGAGACTGGGGAGGAGTGTCTGGCAAACCTTTGATTTTTTTTAAACCAATTTTAACCCAATTAGAGAGGTTATAGGAAACGTTTTTACGGCTATGCCTCTATTGCTTATGTACTACCGTCCAACATGAAACCATGACGGACAATAAAAAGCGAGTTTTTTTTAAAAAAAAAAATTGTTGAAAACACACAAGTATTTGTTGCCAGACACTCCTCCCCGGTTCCAGACCACTAAACCCAACTGTTACATCATGCTGTTGTTGTAGCATGTAGCAGAAATCATGAGTCAAAGAAGATTAAAATCAATGATATTGGTAAAATAGTACTTGTTTAATGTGGCTTAATAGTCTGTCTGGAACTTGAACTAATGTCGATAGGACCTCCACTTTGATTTGGTTCTCAACATTATATCAACAAGTAGAAGTCTATTTATAGCTTGATGGGCTGGTTCCCAAGGACCGACATTTCTGTCTGGCACTTGAACTAATGTCGACAGGACCTCCACTTTGATTTGGTTCTCAACATTATATCAACAAGTAGAAGTCTATTTATAGCTTGTGAGCGACCTTGTCCAGACGATGCTAAGTTGTTAATGTACATAATATACCTACAGGATGGGACAATAGATAAATATGTTAACCTTATTTTTTTTTCCAAAATCTGTTAAAAAAAAAAAAAAATATATTGCAATTTTGATATTCATATGTAAAGATACACTGGTGCTCTCCGGAAATTGGCCTGGCGCACTGCCATGCGCTCAGATTTGCAAAGAAAGAAAAAAAAAAAATATATTGCAATTTTGATATTCATATTTGCAAAAAAAAAATATTGCAATTTTGATATTCATATTTGCAAAAAAAAAAAAATGCNGTGCTTTCCGGAACTTGGCCTGGCGTACAACCGTGCGCTCCGATTTGCAAAGAAAGAAAAAAAAAATATATTGCAATTTTGATATTCATATTTGCGAAGAGAGTCAATCAGTCAACAGTTTAAATATGGGTTTTGAAACTTTCGGGTAGTCAGTTTGAGTAAGCTCTGCTTGAAATTACAAAATATTCTCGAAATCTGTTGTGCAATATACACACCGCGTACATTAGCTCAAACTTGGCCTGGGGCACTGCCGTGCATCCTGATGCAATGTAGATTTTCTCCAAGTGAAACATCAGTAGTTTTTTGAGTAACTAGGTGATGCTTCAGCTGCGTTTTTCCAAAATGATTCAATCTGTTATTCCTTCTTTAAAAACACCTAAAAATCTACCATAATTGGTATACGTACTAAGAGTGGATTTCATGAATTCCTGTACTTACTGTGGGTGGGGGGTAGACTTGTAAACAGTAGGACGTGAGATCAAACCCAGTCAACCCATGGAAAGCAAGAAGTATTGTACCTAGTAATTAAAAGCGACATTTTTGTCGATAAAGTTTAAACTTTCAATATTTTTCGTTCCTATAGTACTTACCTATACATTGACAAAAAAAAAAATCGCGTGCCAATATGTCGAGTCTAAATCTTTGAATAACATCTTAATTATAAGTGTTAAAAAAGATTAACTTTTAAATAAATTAAAACAAAACACTAAAAAATTATATAGTATTAGGTATTTATGAAGAAACTAGTTTCGAATCATTCGATTCATCATCAGTCTAGTGAAGTCGAAGGATGGAAGTTGAACATCCTTCGACCCCACCAGACTGATGATGAATCGAATGATTCGAAACTAGTTTTTTTCATAAATAATTAATTATAAATAGTGTTTTTGGTAAGTGTTTTGTTTTATGTTATTTAAAAGTTAATATTTCAAGTGTCCGGGTTTGGCCATTATTGTATCGCTGATTGACCAAACGAAGTTAGGTCCGGTTATAACCTCTTAAGGCCCAAGGACATTTTTTTTTTTTTTTTTTTTTTTTTTTTTTTTTTTTTTTTTTTTTTTTTTTTTTTTNTTTAATTTGGCTTAACGTCTCTTTAACATCTATTGGTCATTCAAGACGTTGGTTTTACCCTCCATTCGTTGGAAACTTGCAAACCAGCTACCCACATTGACCTCACCCAGCCTGGGTTGGGTTGTAAAAAAGAGCCAACGATACGTGGTGTTCCCAAGCGGTCACCCGTCCAAAGTACTAACCACACCCGACGTTGCTTAACTTCAGTGATCTGACGGGAATTGGTGTATTCAACGTGGTATGATCGTTGGCTATTTTGTGTTTTATATTAGGCTTAAAGGGCCAGTGTCCAAAATGTTGGACAATTATTTTGCTGGCCTAGAAGCCCAGAGCTGCTGAGCGGTTTGTAAGCTTAAACGCCCAAGTCCAAAATGTTGGACATTTTGAGTTGTTGAAAAATGCAATATTATTGAAAAATGGACAAATGAATTGAATGTTCGCGGTCCGAAACACCTCTACTTCAAACATATCTCGTTTATTTCTTTGGACTTTAGGGCTACAAAATGTTTGTAATTTTGGACATTGGGCCTTTGGAGGATAACACATCAATATTTCACGACCAACTCTATATTTTTTTAAAAAAATATAATCATTGTCTGAACAAAGTGAACTTCTAGTTATAACTCCAATATTGAAATTCAAAATATAACTCCACGATATTTCTGTTTTTTTTTTTTTTTTTTTTTTTTTTTTTTTTTTTTTTTTTTTTTTTTTTTNTTTTTTTTTTTTTTTTTTTTGTATCACGATAACTCTCGAACGCCTAATCCGATTTTGAAGAAGTTTGATATTAGCACAAGGAGCCAAATGGCCATTTTAGTGAGTGGAGTATACCTTGTACGGTTTACCACTATACGTGTTATGAGTCAATCAATATGAGTGAATCAATCAGCCAGTATAGAAATTAGGATATACGTTTGTAAGTATAGATGGCCAACTGTGGCATCATCGTGGCAATTTCAAGTGAGTTAGGCCAACTGTGGCATCATCGTGGCAATTTCAAGTGAGTTAGGCCAACTGTGGCATCATCGTGGCAATTTCAAGTGAGTTAGGCCAACTGTGGCATCATCGTGGCAATTTCAAGTGAGTTAGGCCAACTGTGGCATCATCGTGGCAATTTCAAGTGAGTTAGGCCAACTGTGGCATCATCGTGGCAATTTCAAGTGAGTTAGGCCAACTGTGGCATCATCGTGGCAATTTCAAGTGAGTTAGGCCAACTGTGGCATCATCGTGGCAATTTCAAGTGAGTTAGGCCAACTGTGGCATCATCGTGGCAATTTCAAGTGAGTTAGGCCAACTGTGGCATCATCGTGGCAATTTCAAGTGAGTTAGGCCAACTGTGGCATCATCGTGGCAATTTCAAGTGAGTTAGGCCAACTGTGGCATCATCGTGGCAATTTCAAGTGAGTTAGGCCAACTGTGGCATCATCGTGGCAATTTCAAGTGAGTTAGGCCAACTGTGGCATCATCGTGGCAATTTCAAGTGAGTTAGGCCAACTGTGGCATCATCGTGGCAATTTCAAGTGAGTTAGGCCAACTGTGGCATCATCGTGGCAATTTCAAGTGAGTTAGGCCAACTGTGGCATCATCGTGGCAATTTCAAGTGAGTTAGGCCAACTGTGGCATCATCGTGGCAATTTCAAGTGAGTTAGGCCAACTGTGGCATCATCGTGGCAATTTCAAGTGAGTTAGGCCAACTGTGGCATCATCGTGGCAATTTCAAGTGAGTTAGGCCAACTGTGGCATCATCGTGGCAATTTCAAGTGAGTTAGGCCAACTGTGGCATCATCGTGGCAATTTCAAGTGAGTTAGGCCAACTGTGGCATCATCGTGGCAATTTCAAGTGAGTTAGGCCAACTGTGGCATCATCGTGGCAATTTCAAGTGAGTTAGGCCAACTGTGGCATCATCGTGGCAATTTCAAGTGAGTTAGGCCAACTGTGGCATCATCGTGGCAANACGTCTCTTTAACATCTATTTGTCATTCAAGACGTGGGTTTTACCCTCCATTCGCTGGAAACTTGCAAACCAGCTACCCGCATTGACCTCACCCAGCCTGGGTTGGGCCAGAAAAATAACCAGCATCGCGAACCCACGTGAACACCCATATGGTACAACCTCGCTGGACGTTGCTTAATAACTTTAGTGATCGAACGGGAACCGTTGTATTAAACGTGCCATAGACGCTGGTGGTCCACAATTTACAGTACTAATATGTAAAAATGTAAATATATATTTATTTCTTTGTACTATTATGTCACAATTTTTGAGGGCATCATAGCATTAGAAGGTATTTTCAACAATCTCTCTCCAATATCACTAGGTCTAAGCTACACTTTACAATTAGCTTTATAATTATAATGAGATGGGCGGGGCATGTTAGTAGAGCCGACAATGCAAGAATCATTAAGAAAATACTGAACCTCACATACAACGACCCCAGAAAAAGAGGTAGACCAAAGAAAAGATGGAAAGATGGTGTCCAAAGATGGTTCAGGATAAAACAGAATGGCGAGACATGATCCTGAGAGATTTTGGGCCCCCGCGGCCTGTTGAAGCCCAGCAGTAAGTTTATAATGCTACCACTTGCCATACTACTCAATTGTCCTCAGGAGGCTGAGTTACTCCCAAACACGACCAGACTTAACCCAAATTTTCGGAAATTTACGATGATTGCATATATGAATTTTACAAAAGCAATTTCAATAGAGATCAGAGGACAAGGTAGTCAATGGTCATGGGACGTAGATTATACAATTTCCCGTTAGATCACTGAAGTTAATCAACGTCCAGCAAGTTTTTACCAAGAGAGTGTCCACGTGCTGTTTGCTATTTTTCCGGCCCAACCCAGGCTGCGTGAGGTGAATGTGGGTAGCTGGTTTGCAAGTTTCCAGCCAATGGATGTTAAAACCCCCGTCTCGAATGGCCAATAGATGTTAAGCCAAAAAATGAAAGACACGTGTTTTTTTATATATTTGCAGAAAATGTCGTAAAATGAGGACCAAACGGCCACGTAAAACTTTTTCGCTTTGAGTTTATATATTGTCGCGACTATATTGAAGATATCGGACCGTGACTGTCCGATTTTGATGAATAGATTAGAGAAATTTGGCCGTAACTCGAAAACGGCTGAACCTATTTCAGTTTTAATAGTTTTACTGGGGTCATAGATCATGATTTAGAGAGGAGGTCCATTCCTGTAAATTTTTTGCTATCTGCTACCGTTTGGGCTGTGGTATTGTAACAGACAACCCGTACAACATAGGTACACACATTGGAGATAATTTATCATCCTGTATACTGAATGCATGTTGAACAAAACACAGGGCCGTTCAGAGCTTTCCCGGGCCCGGAACAAAGACCCGCTCCGGGCACACCGTTTTTTTTTACGATTGCCCACCTTCCACCTGTTTGGCAGCATTTCGTGAAGTGCTGGGACTGCTGGGCGGAGGTCTTAAAAAAGTCTTTTACTTTATTTTCCTACAGAAGATAAAGTATTGTAATCGTGTAGAAATTTTGGACGTTTTTTGGCCCAAAAAATTGTCTGACATGTCATTTAATATAGATATTGGGCCATATTTTCACTATTTCATTTTTGAAGTTTGAAAATATTTGGAGCCATGGGGTTCAAAAAACCGATATGTCCAACGTTCCACGTATAACGTACGTACGGAATCGTGTGCAGAGCTCTGCGAGCCAAACCGCTGGTCCGATTTTGAAGAAATTTAGCATACGTGATCTATGGGCAAAAATTCCGTATCCATTTTTTCTCGATATCGACCCCAGGGGGCCCCGAATAGCTTTTTTTGGGATCGAACCTCTAAAATCCAAACCACATTACCAATTTTGATGAAATTTAAAATCAGTAATGGAATCATTTTATCTAAATAAATGGTCTCACGCGGCGTATCCCTGTCAGGGGCCAAACAAGGTCCTTAAAATGGAAATCCCTTTTAAAAGAAAACGGTTAAGTAATTTCATACGATTTTTTTTTAAAAAAAAAATTGCCTGGAGCAGATAGGGATCAATCAAAGTATTGGAAAGCCCTCTGACTGTATGGAATGGCTTCGCCATCCAATGCCAAAAAAAAAAAAAAAAAAAAAAAAAAAAAAAAAAAAAAAAAAAAAAAAAAAAAAANATTTGACAATTTTTGATGTTTTGTAGAATTTTTGCTTTAGGACCGAAAAATGAAATAACATAAAATTAGTCCGATTTTGATAAAATTTGGAATGCAGTCACCCCAGTATTATATTTGATAATTTTTGGTATTTTGTATAGAAATTTTGATTTTGGGGCCCTGGCAGGGGCCAAATAATGTAAAAATATAAAAGTAGTCCCATTTTGATAAAATTTGGACACCCGATAATTATATTGGATACTCTTTGGTATATTGTAAAAATTTTGCTTTTGGGGCCCCCGGTAGGGGCCCATAAATGAAAAGAACATAAAATTTATGTGATTTAGTTAAAATTTGGTATGCACAGTTAACCAAGTATTATATTTGACGACTTGGTATTTTGTAGAGATTTTGATTTTCAGACCCTGGCAGGGGCCAACAAATGTAAAAATATAAAAGTAGTCCCATTTTGATATGAGTAAAAAAAAATCCGCTGAGCAAGGGCCCCTTGAGGAGCCCGGGCCCGGCACATTTTGTCCCCTTTGCCCCCCCCCCTCTCTGAACGGCCCTGCCAAAACATTATACTCTCTCACACACCTTTGTTATAATGTTAACTGATACAACAAGTGAAGTCTAGTTTTAACTCCATGATTTATATATTAAGATTTGCAGATACTTTATCATCCTGTATACTGAATGCATGTTGAACAAAACATTATACTCTCTCACACACCTTTGTTATAATGTTAATTGATACAACAAGTGAAGTCTAGTTTTAACTCCATGATTTATATATTAAGATTTATAGTATGGGTAGTAGTTGTAAAATATATAAGACCTCTATTTGGACTGTGAGGGTGAAGGGACTCTTCAGTCCCACCCTCGCAATATAAATAAGGTACACCTTTTTTTTTTCTTTTTTTTTTTGGAAAGTTATGCCCCGGAACAGATTTCGCATTACTTCAAGGCAATCCTTTTTACGGCCATGCCATTCCGGAAACGAGAAAATTCGATCAGAATTTTTTCGCTCCGGGCGGGATTCCAATCCACAACCTCCGGACCAAGACTCAATGCTCTTAACAACTCGGCCACGGTGTCCACGTGGGTTCGCGCCCTCGTGATGCTATCTATTTTTCCGGCACAATCCAGGTTGGGTGAGGTCAATGTGGGAAGCTGTGGTTTGCAAGTTTCCAGCGAATGGAAGGTAAAACCCCCGTCTCGATAAAGAGACAATAAACAGATGTTAAAAAGACGTTAGGACAAAAAAAAAAAGTATATCATTCCATGAATGTGTGAGGTAGAGTGACGAATCTATTGTTTTGATTATTTTTAAGAGCAATAATATAATATTAACGCGCTCAACTATTATGAGTTGACCGGGGGAGGGGAGGGGGGCTGGCGCTCTTGCCTCAAAATAATAACATCATGTTGTGATGTACCTAGCAAAGTTTTGATATTGGGCCAAATAGCTGCCGCTAAGGCCGTATCTATGAGCAAATTAATAACAAAGAATTATATTTGTGTGAATGTAACAAACATTGTCACAAGAATAAGAGAAATAATAATTTTTCAATTAACACCTCATAACACGCGAGGCCGATATATTTCATTTTTGTTTTCGTTAATTTTTTGAGGGAATTAGAATAAAATCAATATTCTGGGAAAAGTGAAGCCACCGAGGGGATCAAGCAAGCTCCATTAGGTGACCGTCCTTTGTCCGTGTAAATACAGAAGCTTTGTTGTTCGGAAGGGCATCCAGACTTGGAAAAACTCTGCTCTGAGAGATCATCAGCAAAAGGGTAGTTCGTACGCAAAGTGTATTGATACTGCGAGAGGCAAGCTGGGGTTGCCATGCCAGAAAAGGGTTACAGCTAAAGAGAGTAGGCACCGAACAAAAGGTTGTGGCATGGTAGAGTTAATGAAGGCAACGCCGACCCCAAATAGAATTGGGAAAAGATGAAGTTAAAGAAAACGAATATTCCTGGGAAAGATAAAAAAACCTTAGCAATATAATAATAGGACCTCTATTTTACGCAGAAAGATAGCATTTCGGTGACAGGTCGATCCGACGTACGTCATGCTGGTGTGAATGAATTTTTATATTGAAGTAAATAGAAGCATACTTTGACCTCTAATATTATGACTCTAATGCAGAGGTTCCCAAACTGGGGGCGCGCCACCTAGGGGGGGGAGACCAGCTGAATAATTATCATTAAGTTGAAATTTATGTACACAAACACATTAGCGTTTTGAATGAGATAGCATTCAGCAACACATTAGACTTTTGAATGAGATAGCATTCAGCAACACATTAGCGTTTTGAATGATAGCATTCAGTAACACATTAGCGTTTTAAATGAGATATCATTCAGCAACACATTAGTGTTGTGAATGAGATAGCATACAGCAACACATTAGACTTTTGAATAAGATAGCATTCAGCAACACATTAGTGTTTTGAATGAGATAGCATTCAGCAACACACATACCCATTCATAATTTATAATGTAAAGGGGAGGAGGGCGTGGGAGGCTTTCATTTCAAGAAAGGGGGGGCGGTAAGAAAAAGTTTTAGAACCCCTGCTGTACATAGACAGCGACACTACCCCTTTAATTTTTACTTCTCCTTCTATAAGAAGCGAGAACATTGTGAGGTATTTACGAAGAATTTCTAGAATGCGAAGAATAATGTGAACTGCGTATTTACTTCCCTATTCGAGAACATGTAGAAAAATGTAGTAAGAGCTTTTATTCGAGAGAATTCGAGATACTTGTTAAATAGGTATAAATATAAGCTGCGAGTAGAAACCGAGTGAGTTTTAAAAAGTGAAGTCAGTTTCTATAGTTTGCTCATGAGTTAACTTCGAGTGATTAAATTGTGAATTTTTACTGTGTGAATTACATAGTTTTCTCGCGTGTTTTGTTTGTATACAAATTTTGGTGTACGACATTTTTGAAGTTATACTTCTTTAGGCGCGGTATGAAAAAATTATGAGAGTGAAATTTTATTTTTCTGTGACGCGGGTTTTCACCCACGACTGTGACGCGAGACTTTTTTTTTCTAATGGGAGATTTTTTTCTAACGGGAGATTTTTTTCACCCACGACGTTTGTTTCACCAACAAAACTGTATGCATTCCGATTGCAATGAAATTATTCACAGTTNACTGGTAGCTCTGTGTCAAAACTTCTGCCTTGCAATTTAGGGGTCCAAACCCCGACCGGGATATGGTATGCTATCGCACATATTAGATTTTGACCACATAATATTACTTATTGCTGATAGAATAAGACCCATAAAGGACTTTGTAAGGCAGAACAATAAAGTTTATTATAGGTTTCATGAAAATTGCAGAAGAACGCACAAAGATGCAAACATGAAAGAAAAATCATACTTCACAATAAACTAAAATTAGAAGGGCAGACTTTACTCAGTTCGATTCTTGGTCAGGTCGAAAATTTGAAATGTTATTTTTCTTCTTGGTCAGATTTGTGATTGTGTAGGAGACTCAGCCTCCTGAAGACAATTGGGTATGGTAATTCCACTAGTTAGGACTATTGTCCACTAGTTAGGACTATTGGTCGCAGTGACAATTGCAAGCAGTCTCATTAAAGAACTTTTTATTATTAATTGTGACGGCCTTTCCTTTCGGAATTCAAAGTGCTGCGTCCACTAGTTAGGACTATTGGTCGCAGTGATACTTGCAAGCAGTCTCATTAAAGACCTTTTTATTATTAATTGTGACGGCCTTTACTTTCGGAATTCAAAGTGCTGCGTCCACTAGTTAGAATTATTGGTCGCAGTGATACTTGCAAGCAGTCTCATTAAAGACCTTTTTATTATTAATTGTGACGGCCTTTTCTTTCGGAATTCCAATTACTGCGTCCACTAGTTAGGACTATTGGTCTCAGTGATAATTGCAAGCAGTCTCATTAAAGATCTTTTTATTATTGATTGTGACGGCCTTTCCTTTCGAAATTCCAAGTGCTGCGTCCACTAGTTAGGACTATTGGTCGCAGTGATAATTGCAAGCAGTCTCATTAAAGACCTTTTTATTATTAATTGTACCACACCCTGTATACTAACAGCCAGCCATGGCCACGTGGCCACTCGTCATGTCTGCTGACATTGTTTAGTGAAAATACAACCTTGCCACTTGAATTATGTCAGGCGCATGTTGCAAATATGTTGCATTATTGGAAATTGCAATTCTGCATCGCTTCCACACAAGTGTGTGTAGATTCAGGTGGATAATAAATACACAAAAAACATTTTGTGAGCACAGTGGCATGGGCTATTAACGAACAAGGACAATTTCGGCCAACCCGCTCCCCCATTTATACACATAAAATTCGAAACTATTAATGTCTGGAGAATGTAGGGATTATTAACTTATTATAATCACTGTTTCCTAGCTCTTAGTCAGAGTGCCCCCCCANCCCCCCCCCAAAAAAAAGGTCCCAGGACCAAAGACGTCTCATTTGGTCCAAATCTCTAAAATCCAAACCACATAACCAATTTTGATAAAATTTAAATTTGGTAATCATAGTATAGGTCCGTGGAGGCCGAACTTCACCAGGGCC
Organism: Pachypsylla venusta; assembly: GCA_012654025.1. Taxonomy (NCBI): domain Eukaryota; kingdom Metazoa; phylum Arthropoda; class Insecta; order Hemiptera; family Aphalaridae; genus Pachypsylla; species Pachypsylla venusta. The sequence goes on from CM022876.1 coordinate 36,057,500, forward strand.
GCTGATATAAAAGTCCTCTAATTTTGATCAAATTTGGTATGCACAGTCACCTGAGTATTGTATTGGATATTTTTTGGTATTTTATAGAAATTTCGGTTTTGGGGCCACGTTAGGGACCCACAAATGTAAAAATAAAGAAGTCGCCTGATTTTGAATAAAAATTGGTATACTCAGTCAACCAAGTATTGGAGTGGACAATTTTTGGTATTTTGAAGAAATTTTGGTTTTGGGGGTCCGGCAGGAGAACTATATTATATTGGACAATTCCTGGCATTTTGTGGAACATTATATTTTGGAGCCCTTGCAAGGGCCTATTTTCCTTATCCTATAAAAGGAAGAGAAAGTCTAGTTCGGGTTTCCGTACCAATCATTGACTTTCTTTATCCTATAAAAAGAAATTTTTTGCAATAAGCCGACATTTTCAATATTTCCTAATTTGGACAAGCGTCTCATTGCTGACCTCAGAGAGCACTAAGATATTCTCAGTGGGCACCAATGTCTTACTTTGAGACACTCTCTTTGTCCTCTAAATTGGACAAACTTGAGCCTACTTTTATTAACAGGGATCAGTAAGTTGTTCTCAATAAGTACCAATGTCCTCTAAATTGGATAAACTTGAACCTACTTTTATTAACAGGGATCAGTAAGTTGTTCCCAATAAGTACCAATGTCCTCTAAATTGGACAAACGTTTGATTGCTCCCAGTCAAATAGACAGATCTTCCTTGTTAAGAACATACGTCCTTAAGCCCTAAGGTGAACGTAAATACAGCGTGTGACAAATGATCCTTCTAACATCACAAATTAGAAAGTCTGTTTGTCATTGTTTCACACAGGTAAATTTTTATGGTCTTATTTCTTGCATTTAGGCACTTTAATGGGTAATTAAGACGGCTTTTCTCAGCGGATGTACACCGAGAAACCTAATACAACTTTACATTTGTCACCCAACCTGGCCTTTTAAACCTTAATTTGGGACATAGTTTGCAAAAAATAAATCATAGAATAATATTAATAGCACGGGAACGGTCATACCTTTAAGACGTCAAGCTCTAGGCCGTAGCGAAGCACGGGCGAAACAGCTATTGACCTATATGATGCGATGATGACATGCATTGCAGAATATCCTGCTGGTTTCCATAAAGAAGTACCAAAAAGGGTGTTCGCACAATCACACATTTTTGACCACAAAAAAGTGGGGTCTAGTTTCAACACGACAATTTTTTTTGTCTATTGACACCAAGATAAATCCCGAACGCCTTATCCAAATTCGATAAAATTTAGTGTTGACCGTAATTATATTCATAGAAATAATGGGACCAGATTTGGCTATCCAGGGCCCAAAAGGGTCAATTTAAGTGAATGAGGCTATCCAGGACCCAATAGGATCCATAAGTGAATGAGTACAGTTCACAGAGCCGCTTGTTATATCTAGTACAGTTTTTGGGCAACGGTATGAGACATCAAAATGTCACCGAGAATGACCCACCCAAAAAAAAATTGGACAAAATCGGGTCCAGCAAAAGTCCAAAGACTTTTGTTACACCCAGTATAAATAGAAAGTTGTCACAAAAATAAATTAAAACAAAAAAAAAATATTGGTTTGCATTTTGAATGAATGTGTGTGTGTATTTCTAGAAATGACTACTATTTTTAGATTTTATAAGATACAGAATACCGGGTGCCAAACCCAATCTTATAAGATACAGGATATTTGGTGCCAAACCCAATCTTATAAGATACAGGATACCGGGTGCCAAACCCAATCTTATAACATACAGGATACTTGGTGCCAAACCCAATCTTATAAGCTACATAATACCGGGTGCCAAACCCAATCTTATAAGCTACATAATACCGGGTGCCAAACCCAATCTTATAATATACAGGATACTTGGTGCCAAACCCAATCTTATAAGCTACATAATAAAGATACAGGATACTTGGTGCCAAACCTAATCTTATAAGCTACTTAATACCGGGTGCCAAACCCAATCTTATAAGCTCAGATGTTATACAGACCACAGACTGACTGATAATCATGGTAACTTGAAATTTGGAACACAGTTGACTCTTATCCCCTGCGGATAGGGGGATTTAAAAAGAATACTTCCAAGGCACCCAAGTCCATGCCAGTCGTAAAAGGCGACTAAAGGAAGGGTCGGAAAAGACCCTTCCTTTAGTCGCCTTTTACGACTGGCATGGACTTCAACAACTCTTGACGAGTTGTTGCAAACCAGCCCCATGGCTGTTAAGCTATGATGATGATACATAACAATAACAACTAGTTGGAAGCTACTGCATTATCCGTAAGGATTCTTTAGTATCAACAACTCTTGACGAGTTGTTGCAAACCAGCCCCATGGCTGTTAACCTATGATGATGATACATAACAATAACAGCTAGTTGGAAGCTATTGCATTATCCGTAAGGATTCTTTAGTATCAACAACTCATGGCGAGTTGTTGCAAACCAGCCCCATGGCTGTTAACCTATGATGATGAAAAATTGAGAAGTTCCACCTCGGGTTATGGTAGAGAACTAAAATTTGATAAATGGCTTTGATTAGCTTTACAATTTGATAAAATTTATTATGTAGCAATTTCGAATTGAATTTCGTAACCATAGAGAAGCACGGGCAAACAGCTAGTTAAAAGCGCAAGCCCAAACGGTAAGCGATATCAAAAAATGCCCCCCCCCCCGAAACAATACACAAAACCTTCGTCTACCAACTATGCCCCGGCAAATGACGCATACCAGTTTGCGAGCAATGGTGGTGGCTAGGAAAACACAAAGCAGTATGTGGCCAACTGAGGACTCATTGTGGAAATTTGAAATGAGTGAGGTCCACTATTTACAGTACTAATATGTAAAAATGTAAATGTATATTTCTTTGCGTTATTATGTAACAATTATTTTGGGCATCATGGCATTACAAGGTATTTTCAACAATCTCTACAATATCACTAAGCCTAAGCTATACACTTTACAATTAGATTATAATGCTACCACTTGTCGCTATTACTACAGCTACTCAATTGTCTTCAGGATGCTGCGTTATCCCCAAATACAACCGATTCGAAAAAAAACTTGGTCAAATTGAACCTGGTACCTCCCTGGTGCAAGTCGATTGTGATGCACCAGGGAGGTACCATGGATATGTCAACATAACTAATAATATTCTGGAGTGATCCTATCGGTACTGTGAGCACAAAATGTACTATTGATAAGCTCTGATAATTGATAAGAAACGATGGGGTAACTGAGACATGGTGGGGTAACTTCACTCTCAACATAAACAAAATGCCAATACACAATCAAGCACAAAATGTACTATTGATAAGCTCTGATAATTGATAAGAAACGATGGGGTAACTTAGACATGGTGGGGTAACTTCACTCTCGACTCTGTCTGTGAGAAAGATATCTCAAGAACGGTAAGTTCTAGAGACTTGAAATTGGGTAGGTATATACCTATGTTTTATGCAATGATATGTTTGGCAGCGAACGTGTTGAAGATGAATTTTTCCAGACATGGGAACAGTCAAGATCGAATTCTCAGCCTACAACCCTCCCCCACGTATACCAAATTAGATCGAAATCGTTAGATCCCTTATTAAGTTTGAACATAAAATGAGAAAAGATCAATATCATAGACTCGATTTTCTCACCCCCGAACTTTCAATTTTTGTATTGCCAATTCATATTCACATATTGCCACAAGAAATGTAAGAATGATTTTGTAGCAAATTTAGTTTTCGTTCGTTTTAAAGTTGATAGTTTTTGAATTACTAGCAGTTGTGACGTGTGCTTCGCCACGGTTACAATTTGTAGAATTTGACCAAAAATATTTTGAACTCTGATAATTTTTCTGGAGTCCCAGTCTTTGGATTGGGGGGAAGGGTCCATTCTAGAGATTATGATCCCGAACCTTCCTGACAATCCCGAAGTTTCGGGACTGGAGCGGTCACAATCTCGAGATCCCAGGACTGATCCCGGGATTAGAAAAAAATTGGGAATATTCCAAATTTCAAATAAAAGTAGGTAGTTACTACAATAAGTAGATAAAATAAAAATAAAAAATCAAGTTTTTAACTTGAGAGATGTGTGTGGAGTCCTTTTGTGGATCAACCAAGAGTTTTCAGAATAGCATCACATTTTTTACACTTTGCATTTTTACCGTCTTTACACTAAAAAAATTANACCTAGGAACTTAATGAAGAAACGAGTATTGCAACATAAAGAAATTATTTTTTTAGCATGAGTGGTAACCATGTTTTTTCAATTTAATTTCACTTTTCTCTAACCAGCTGTAGATACTAGACCAAAAGGCCAAAAGATAATCATTTTTGTACTGGCTCCAAAAAGTAGATTACTTATACTACGCCGGTGGGAGGTTGGAGGGATCCCCGCTCTGTGAAAGTGCTACGGGCCCCACGGAAGGTTAATTCCGGCCCTGAGCATAGACTTTAAAGGGCGAATTAGAGTGCCCGCAAACAGCCGCATGCATACCTACTTATCCTATCGCATAGCACATAATATGTTCGCATATATGCAAGGAAATACACATGTTCTTATGGGAGTTTGCATATTTCTCGATCTGTGGACTCCCATAAGAACATGTGTATTTGTTTTTTTCCTTGCTTATATAAATAATGTATGATATGTGAGATATAATACGTGAGTAAGCGGCTGTCTGAGAGCACCCTTATGCACTCTAGCAAGAAAAAATAGTTTCAAGATGGCTTGGGTATTTGATTTGATTAAAAATGGCCATTTCCACTGAAATTAAAATAGATGAAAAATGAGTCTTTGCCTCGATTGAAAAGTATGTTCGTTCCACAACAACTGATCAATGCCAGTTCAATCTATGATGAAACTTTCTATTCGTCGGTTTCATGGAAGGCCCTATTGGGCTCCATGGGCCAACTGAGGCCCACTGAGTAAGGTCAGTTCACAGCATTACTAGTTGTAACCTAATGATTCAATTATCATGTTGTAGTACACCATTTTTTTTTTTTAATTTGGCTTAACGTCTCTTTAACATGTATTGGTCATTCAAGACGGGGGTTTTACCCTCCATTTGCTGGAGACTTGCAAACCAGCTACCCACATTGACCTCACCCAACCTGTGTTGGGCCGGAAAAAAGAGCCAACGATACGTGGTGTTCCCAGGTGGTCACCCATCCTAGTAGACCACGCCCGACGTTGCTTAACTTCAGTGATCTGACGGTAACTGGTGTATTCAACGTGGTATGATCGTTGGCTTAGTACACCATCTGGTGTTCAATTTAAAATTAAACACATGAACCCTTAATTTATTCATAGAAAACAACCTACCGAGACCTGAAAAACAAGAAATTTAGAAATGTGGGAACCTTAGCATTGTTTTTTTTTTCTGAATTGAGTTTTATTTCTCATTTCTCTATAGGATTCTCTATAAAGAAGTCCGCATTACACTTGGCTTGCACCAAGGAGGTTCCGGATCAACATTTTGATAAAGGTTTTTTTTTCAAATTTTCTACTTGGTCTGGTTGTATTTGGGGGTTACTCAGCCTTACAAGGGGTCCACAACGGAGTACCGACCCAGGACACTCGGACCCAGCAAAAATAATTATACTATGTTAACAAATTTAAGTGTCCTCAACGGAGCATAGTACCTGAGTATGGACCCCGGACCCGAGCCTACTACCGACCCAAGTAATTGAGCAATGAATTTATTTGTACCAAGGTCCATGGTTTTAGTTTATGCTAATGGGTTGAGAATGATAATTTTGCCAATGTTTCACAATTTCCTTCTGAATTTTCACTATTATATAATCAAATGTTGCTGGCGTCATTCTGATATCTTGGAAAAACCTTTGATCATCTTTCCCTAGGTCTGCATACAGGTGATGGAATTCCCCAAACTTTCCTCTTTTTTAATTTATTTCATGGATTCCAATCTTTAAAGGCGTTTGCAAAATAATGTTTCTCGCGCATGAATCAAGAGGAAAAGATCCTCCAGAAAAGAATCCCTGTTGGTATCCATTGTAGAAAATACCTATTTACCAAACTTGGAAGAAATCTGAGTTGTTACTGTAATAAACTATAACCTCTAAAGACCCAGTGTCCAAAATTTTTGACATTCTTTTGTAGGCCTAAAAGTAAAATTAGGAATAAACGAGATATCTTTGAAGTAGAGGTGTTTTGAGCCATGAACATTCAATTAATTTATCCATTTTTCAATAATATTACTAAGATTTTCAGAGGGTTAAAAAATGTTCCAAATTTTTCATTATTACANCCAACGATACGTGGTGTTCCCAAGCGGTCACCCATCCAAGTACTGACCACGCCCGACGTTGCTTAACTTCAGTGATCTGACGGGAACTGTTGTATTCAACGTGGTATGATCGTTGTCTGGACATAGTTTATGGTATTTCTGGTTTATCTATCTATACTTATAGGCCGGCCATACACGCACCGATAAGTCTGTGCAGACTTATCTGCGCAGACAAGTCTGTCGTGTATGGCAGGATCTGCACAGATTTTGTCTGAAAATCTGCTACAAAATCTGTGCAGAAAGCGAATATACCTTGGCGGTTTTATGCCGCTTTTTAGGGGTTTTCGCGTATCCTGCTTAAAATGAGAATAGCTAGAACTTTAAACTTGGTGCCTATTCATATCAATTTCATACAAGAAATTGAAAAATACAACTTAGGTTGAAGTGTAATTTATTGTTGGCCGCTAATTAACAGTTGAAGACCGCTTTTGATAGATAAGGAAAGTCGTGTGATGTTCACACCAGATTTTTTTTTAACGTCACTTTAACATCTATTGGTCATAAGATACGGAGGTTTTACCCTTCATTCGCCGAAAACTAACAAGCTCACATTCACCTCACCAAGTCTGGGCTGGACCGGGATTGGTAAAACCTCACAGGATGTTGCTTAACTTCAATGATTTAACGAGAACTGATGTATTCAACGTCCCATGAACGCTCCTGCTTCAAGAAAGTTGACTAATGTACATTGGCTGTGTGTGGAATTGCAGGTTAATACAAATGTAATATTGGATTGACCTTTTAAAGCCATTCATACTTACCTACCCTTACCTCCCCCCTCTAAAAAGACCTTATATAACCCATTCATACTTACCTACCTGCCCGATGCCGATATTGTTGTTGCTGCTGCTGTTGTTGATGTTTTTAATATTATAGGTCACGTGCAAAATAGAGTATTTACATTAAAAAAAAAA
>CM022876.1:36064837-36089166 GCA_012654025.1 Pachypsylla venusta
TGAACCGAGATTTGTTTCTCATTTCTCTACATAGGTTTCTCTATAAAGAAATGAAAACTGAAGTAACTCAGTTCAATAATAAATAGACCTCTTCTGTACTTATCTATCTAAAGTTACATACCTCTATATATATGAAAAATATGGTAATTAAAACTGATAAAGCATTCTTTATGAACAACACTAATCAATATTATCACTAACACTAAAACACTATCTCGAAAATTAAATAAGTTAAAAATGATAATTTTCAATTTCTTTATCAAAGAACTAACTAAATTAAATTATCTAAAGCCTTGTATTATACGATATTCTTGGATTTCTTAAAGATTTTAATGACTTAACAGAATAAATTTATNGGACCAATGGGCTGTGAAGTCCATTGCTTGGTACGCCGGACCAATGGGCTGTGAAGTCCATTGCTTGGTACGCCGGACCAATGGGCTGTGAAGTCCATTGCTTGGTACGCCGGACCAATGGGCTGTGAAGTCCATTGCTTGGTACGCCGGACCAATGGGCTGTGAAGTCCATTGCTTGGTACGCCGGACCAATGGGCTGTGAAGTCCATTGCTTGGTACGCCGGACCAATGGGCTGTGAAGTCCATTGCTTGGTACGCCGGACCAATGGGCTGTGAAGTCCATTGCTTGGTACGCCGGACCAATGGGCTGTGAAGTCCATTGCTTGGTACGCCGGACCAATGGGCTGTGAAGTCCATTGCTTGGTACGCCGGACCAATGGGCTGTGAAGTCCATTGCTTGGTACGCCGGACCAATGGGCTGTGAAGTCCATTGCTTGGTACGCCGGACCAATGGGCTGTGAAGTCCATTGCTTGGTACGCCGGACCAATGGGCTGTGAAGTCCATTGCTTGGTACGCCGGACCAATGGGCTGTGAAGTCCATTGCTTGGTACGCCGGACCAATGGGCTGTGAAGTCCATTGCTTGGTACGCCGGACCAATGGGCTGTGAAGTCCATTGCTTGGTACGCCGGACCAATGGGCTGTGAAGTCCATTGCTTGGTACGCCGGACCAATGGGCTGTGAAGTCCATTGCTTGGTACGCCGGACCAATGGGCTGTGAAGTCCATTGCTTGGTACGCCGGACCAATGGGCTGTGAAGTCCATTGCTTGGTACGCCGGACCAATGGGCTGTGAAGTCCATTGCTTGGTACGTCGGACCAATGGCCTGTTAAGTTCATTGCTTGGTACGCCGGACCAATGGCCTGTTAAATCCATTGCTTGGTACGCCGGACCAATGGCCTGTTAAGTTCATTGCTTGGTACGCCGGAGCAATGGCCTGTTAAATCCATTGTTTGGTACGCCAGACCAATGGCCTGTGAAGTCAATTGCTTGGTATGCAGGACCAATGGCTTTTTGTGTATTGGGCGAAGCTTATTTCTCTAGCTTATAAGGTTCAACTGCTCGAGCAGTCTCTCTGGGGTTCTGGAACAGGGGAGGAGTATCTGGCAACTCTAAACGGAAACGTTTTTACGGCCATGCCTCTATTGCGTATGTATAACCGTCCAAAATGGATCCATGAGGGCCAATAAAGAAGCGAGTTTTTTTTAAAAAAAAAAATTGCCAAGGGTTGCCAGACACTCCTCCTCGGTTCAAGACCCGTCTCTCTGGGGTTTAGTGCCCCGCTGATACTCACTCTCCAATTGAGTAGGGCATTGCAATCAAAGATCACATGAGAGGCTGTTTCCTCTTCCTCCCCACAGAGTGTACACAATGAGGTTTCCCTAAAGATTCCCATATTGTGTAGGTGTTTTCTGAGACCACAATGTCCCGTTATTAGTTCAGTGATCAGTCTTAATTGTTTCCGACTCAAGCGAAGGAGATCAGCAGATAGAGATTTTGATGATTCGGTCATCATTTGTTTGCTGTGTCGTTGTCCTGAAGTTTTAGTCCAGTGAAACCCATGACTCTCCACATCCATTCTCACCGAACTGCGTTCTTCAGTTTTACCCCTCCCTCACCAGCTGATCAGTGTGTTAATTTTCTGCAAATCTCAAGGTATATCTTGTTGAGGGGGGAATCCCCCTGCACCCGGGGTTTTCGCAGGGGCCCGGAATTCCAAGGTTAAGTTTTACCGCCTCGATTACCTAGTTAAACAGTCTAAAACTTGATTGATTTGATTCATTGATCATGATTTGTTATTAATAGAAGTAATTTAACATCATTAGTTTATATTATACTTACATCATGGATACTTATATTTAATGTTTAGGTTATTTGCTTTTTTTGTATGGGTCAGTCTCGGGATTTTCTCTTGGCTATCCACAAATCTGGTAAAAGAAAAACATAATTTATAATTTAGAGACATGGGTCTGTAGTATTAATAATAAATTGTGCAATGAGTACAGAGTCACGGTTGTAGCCAGAGGGCTACCCACTCTGGCTGTGGCCAGAGGGGCTGCCCAACCTCCAGATATTTCGGTTTATTATTTTCAATAATGGACCTCTGGAATCGTCACGAAAAAAAAAATACCCCTCCTAATAGAATAAAAAAAATATTCAATTTTTGAATATTTTTTAAAAAGGAAAATTGTTAACTTTTGAGGGGGAATATTTCGGAGACAGTAAAATAATAAATACATGAGTCACATTGGCAGGGTTCTGTATAGGAACATTTTTTAAAAAATCTTGTCATTGGCTTAGAAAGTTTTTAGGATTTTTATTTCTCTTTTTTTTTTAATTAATTTGGCTTAACGTCTCTTTAACATTTATTGGTCATTCAAGACATGGGTTTTATCCACCATTCGTTGGAAACTTGCAAACCAGCTACCCACATTGATCTCACCCAGCCTGGGTTGGGCCGGAAAAAAGAGCCAACGATACATGGTGTTCCCAAACGGTCACCCATCCAAGTACTGACCACGCCCGACGTTGCTTAAAGTCAGTGATCTGACGGGAACTGGTGTATTCAACGTGGTATGGTCGTTGGCTTATTTTTATTTCTCAAGTTAGGAACACGCCAATCCAGAATCGGTCAAGATTTTATTATTTGTCGTGGCCAATACACAATCTGTCTCACTTAGGTATGGTTGCTGAAATAAAGCCCATTGACACACTGACATATATGCAGATAAACGGGAGGCATATCTAGTAATGTTTTTTTTTAGCCAGCGTCTATGACACCAGTTCCCGTTGGATCACTTAAGTTAAGCAACGTCCAGCGAGGTTGTACCATGTGGATGTTCACGTGAGTTTGCGCCCCCGTGTTGCTGGCTATATTTCCCCAACCCAGGCTGGGTGAGGTCAATGTGGGTAGCTGGTTTGCAAGTTTCCATCGAATGGAGTGTAAAACCCCCGTCTCGAATTACCAATAGATGTTAAAGAGACATTAAAAAAGAAAAAAGGGGTTTGTTTTTACTATTGGAGTGCGGAACCCTAAAAAACAATTAGTATCATTCTGTGATCCTTACACAGTATTCAAATTTGGCCACTTTGTGTTTCGGAGCCCATGATTTTCTGTTTACGAGTTACCACTAATCACAATTTGCGACAACATACTTATCAACAGAAAGTGTGAAACTCAACCGAATAGTTTTTCCCTCTATTATATTAAAAAGTTTTTTGTTTTATTATTGCGGGGGCCCCACTTTAATTTCTCTCAATACACATTCCTAAATAATTCCATAGCCCGCTTTTTGTTTTAATATCTCTCAATACACATTCCTAAATAATTCCATCGCCCGCTTTTTGTTTTAATTTCTCTCAATGCACATTCCTAAATAATTCCATAGCCCGCTTTTTGTTTTAATTTCTCTCAATGCACATTCCTAAATCATTCCATCGCCAGCTTTTCGTTTTAATTTCTCTCAATGCACATTCCTAAATAATTCTATAGCTAGCTTTTTGTTTTAATTTCTCTCAATGCACATTACTAAATAATTCCATAGCCCGCTTTTTGTTTTAATTTCTCTCAATGCACGTTCCTAAATAATTCCATAGCCCGCTTTTTGTTTTAATTTCTCTCAATGCACATTCCTAAATCATTTCATATCCCGCTTTTTGTTTTAATTTCTCTCAATGCACATTCCTAAATAATTCCAGAGCTCGCTTTTTGTTTTAATTTCTCTCAATACACATTCCTAAATAATTTTAATGCACAGTCCTACATAATTCCATAGCCAGCTTTTTGTTTTAATTTCTCTCAATGCACATTCCTAAATAATTCCATAGCCCGCTTTTTGTTTTAATTTTTCTCAATGCACATTCCTAAATAATTCCATAGCCCGATTTTTGTTTTAATTTCTCTCAATGCACAGTCCTAAATAATTCCATAGCCAGCTTTTTGTTTTAATTTCTCTCAATGCACAGTCCTACATAATTCCATAGCCCGTTTTTTGTTTTGTTTTAAAGTTAATAAATTATTCTTTTGCAATAATAAAATCGCCTTTAGGTAAAATCTATAATAAAAAAAACAAAAACAGTAAAAAATATAAAACCAAAATATACTTCATGCTTGCTGTCATTTTGTAGTGTTTCAGTTTCATTTCACAATAAAAGTCAAAATTACAAGTGTCAAACTTGTAGTTTACTTTGAAATGGGCTTCAAGAAGCTTATTCTCAATACCAACGGTAGATGAGTTTTATTGTTGGCTGTCACCTGTCACTTATGTCCACAGTAGCGCGGGAGGGAGAGAATTCCCTGGTGACTCATCTTCTTCTACATGCGCCCTTCAGTCGCCGAGTTCTTTTGAACTCGTGAACTTATTGCCAGGGTCGAGCCGGAAAAATAGCCAGCATCACTAAGGCGCAAACCCACGTGGACACCCACATAGAACAACCTCGCTGGAATTCAGTGATCTAACGGGAACTGGTGTATTCAACGTGCCATAGACGCTGGCTAGTTACAATTCGATTCAAAGCCAGGTATAAGTAGCAGCATTTCCAGCGAGTAACCAATTATCAATTAGATAGTCGGCGCTAGTGACTGCCAAAAAAATATGCATATGATACAAAGAAGATACAAGGTATGCTTTGAGCTGTAGTCTCATACATCTGGCTACCATGATAAAAGCCACCTAATGATGACGGATGACAGCAAACATGAAAATCAAAAAAAACAAAAACAATGTTACAATAATTAAATTTCCCAAACGCTGTCATACATCTAAGGACTCTGTATAAAAATGAACGATTTTTAGGGTAACTAAAAGGTCCTTGTGAGGCCGATTGCACACCGAAATACGTTCCAAACGCGATATCAAAATATTCGAAGATTTTTATTAAGCTTGAAATTTTCTACCTCGAAGGGGAATTGATTTGGTATCTCGAGTGCAATCGTTCATGCCCACTATAATATAAAGACTTTTTTCAAATAAAAAATCCATTAATTTATACATAGGGCGTGGGTTCAAACCTAGCCAAGCCATTGAATTTTATCCTAATGAATTTGAGATATTTACCACATAATAATAACACCCAAAAAACTGCAGGTGTAAAGGGACTCTTCAGTCCCATTCGGGCAGTATAAATAAGGGACTATTATTATTAATAATAGGCAACCTATTTTTTCCCTTTCCGAATGCCACTAAAATCAATATGTCCCAGGAGTAATAATGGAAGCTCCAAAACTTTTGAATGGCTGCAAATTATAAAATTATTTTTATAAGTAGGTATAGGAAGTAATGCATGTCTAGTTCATTGAGTATGTCAAAACTCGGAATCGGTACTTTTTGGGAGAAAAATGTCAGATTCTTGAGAAATTCAAATGCGGGCAAGAATACTGATTCGTGATTTCATGGATCGATCAGTATTCTTGTCAGCGAGTATGAACGCAACCTATCCAGAGTTATTCAAAATCAAACTAAATCGATTTTAAATTATGCAGGAGATATTTTAAAACAAACTCCAGGTTTCTACCTTCAAAAATAAATATTCGATAAAAACACTTTTGAACTTTCTTTCTGGGACATACTGTACGACAGTGTCTTTATTTCTGATGCATACCGTACAATAATGTATTTATTTATGGTACATACCGTACAACTGTGTTTTTATTTCTGGCACATACCGTACGGCAGTGTCTTTATTTCTGAGACATTGTGTACCATAATGCATTTATTTCTGAGACATACCCTACAATAATGTCTTTATTTCTGGGACATACTGTGCGACAGTGTCTTTATTTCTAGAACATACAGTACGGCAGTGTCTTAATTTCTAGAACATACTGCACAAGAGAGTCTTTATTTCTGAAACATACGGTACGGCAGTGTCTTAATTTCTAGAACATACTGTACAAGAGTGTCTTTATTTCTGGGACATACTGTACGGCAGTGTCTTAATTTCTAGAACATACTATACAAACCTTCTGCTTACAACAGAGAACAAGGAGGTCAAAGACTAATAAAGGTAAATATAGAAACTAGAATAAACTTCTTATCACAAAATACAACAACCTTGCTTGACCTCTCTAATCGTTCATCAATACAAGATAACAATTTTTGTTTTCGACTGCACAACTTATTTGAAAACTCAAATAATTCTGGCGTACCTTGAAACGTAAAATAATTTTGTGGGATGATTTTTTTCGTCGATTTCAAGGGATCATTATTGAAAATAATAAACCAAATGACGATGTCTCCGAATTTGTAGTGAGTCTCGGGTGGGTTCAGGAGTCACATCCATACACATTTTCAATAATGAACCTTTGGAATCGTCACGAAAAAAAAAAACATACCCCACCCCTTCAAATTTAATATTTTACGTTTTTTTTAATATAACAAAGAACATTCGTCATCTATAAAAATGAATCAAGTTTTGTAATGGACTGAAATTTTCGATGTCGAGTTTTTAATGCCAAAACATTATTTTTGAGTTCTCCAGAGAACAAATTTCTAATTTGTCATGTGTGTCTTTTTGTGAACAATATGTCCCATGAGTGTGTCTGTCTGTGAACAATATGTCCCATGAATGATAGGATTTGACGTGTTCAATGTATTTGGTTTACATACATATTGAATTTCAATTCTCCTATATTAGAAAGGATTTCTGGAAACCGTCAAAACCTTCGGCTTTTCGTGGTTTTGTCCATGGCATAAAAATTACCTATATACCAAATTTCAATTCTTCAGTATTTACCGTTCCTAAGATATCTTATTTACAGGCAGACATTCATACACTTGGACCAATGGCTGTTGGATGAAACACTATATTTTGGCTGTGGGGACCTCAAAACGTGTTTTGGCATTCAAAACTCAACATCGAACATTTTCCTCCATTACAATACATTCCTTTTTAAAGGATAAGGGAAAAATAATAATAATAAATAGGTAAATACAGTTCGCTCATCCTAGAAAAAAAATACCAATATTAGAATTTTCACCCTCTCTCCTTGACCCAAAATTCTGAATACAGTCTTGAATACCTTAACGATGACATTGAACCACCCAAATTTCCAATTTTTGAATGTGGGGAAAAAAAGAAAAGAAAAAACTCTGCCTAATTGACGACAATCCTAAAGCACTAAAATCTATATTTTATCTACTCTTTATTTTTTTTATTTTTCTTTTTATTTTTTCCTCCACTCAATATATTCACAAAACTTGATGACGTCTCCTTAGTCGCATTTCCTAATTCAGATGGCGATGATGTTACTCTTTCTTGAGAATTACTAACCGTATTTGATGATGTCATATCCCAAAATTTCTTTGATTTTTTAGTATTGCCATCACCAGATTCATTCGAATCATTATTTCGATTCCGATTTTTATTTTCTGACGATAATGATCGGAAAAAACCAACACTTCTGGAACTGGTTTCTGATTTAGATCTTGTTGTTGCGGGCGTAGTTTTCACTTCAGTATCAACCATTTTAGTTGAAACATTTTTCTTTTTAGTATTATCATTGTTGTTTACTTTTGATTTCGTTTCGTCTACTATTTTTGATTGTGTTAAATTTGACGATAAATCTTGGCTTTCAATTTTATTCAAATTTGACGACAATTTTGTCAACTCGTGGTTTTTTAGTTTGAAATTCTCATTGGACTTATTTATACTTGGCGACGAAGTTGTCAAATCTTGACTTTTAATTTTAGATGTTTCAGCTATTTTCGTCATACTTGACGATACGATTGTCAATTCTTGACCTTTAACTTCTAATTTACTTTCAATTTGATTTGTGTCCACCATTTTATTTTCATTTCGCGTTACAATTGTTTGTGTTCCATTTGATTCTTCCCGTATATTTCCAACCGGTTTCGATTGTGTTTTTCCAATAGCAACATTCTCATTCAATTTCTTATAATTTTTATCATGAGTTCCTTTCATCGTCAATTCATCGCCACTTTTCTTTAGTTCTATTCCACATATTTTAATTGTCTGAACACTTCCTAAATTATCAACACATTTTCTCACAGTATCTTTATCTATTTTGTTTATTATTTCATCTCTAGGTAATTCTTCTTCGTTTTCTTGAACTTTTTCTAAACTATTGTTACTATCGTTACGATATGCAAATGATCGAATTTTTCTTGGAGTATGTTTTTGTTTACTTTTGATATCTTTATGTTTTTCATCAATTATTGATGTAGGTTTATCTATTATTGTATTTCTCTCAATATCATCATTTTCTCCTTTTGTTCCAAAAAATTGAGACCTTCTTCTTTTTTTATCTTCATAAATTTTTTTACCATCTGAATAATTATCTTTTCTACGACATCCATGCTGTTTTTCATTGATGTCATTTACTATGTCTAATATATCAGATTCATTTCTTGTTTCAATACTCACATTAGTACTACGACTAGACTGTCTACTTTCTTCCATTTTATGATCTATGTTTCTGTCTTTTACTTCACGCTCAATAATTTTTCCATTGTCTTTATTTGATACAATACAATCTGTATTAATTATATTTTCTAAATTGTGTTCAATTTCTTCTTTTCCACGAGTAGATTCGTATTGATTTGTTTGTTTACAATCCATTTTCATATTTTTACCGTCATCAACTTTGACTTTTGTTAACCTATTTGCTGGAGATAATTCTCGGTAAGTATCTTTTATATTAATGAGATCATTTTTTCCATCATTACTACTTGCAGTTAAATCAAGAGTACTAGAACTTTTCTTATTTAAATCTATTGCTTCTGGTCCACTGTTTGTACTATCTATAGCGTCACTTATTTCAAAGGCACTATATCTTTTTATTTTAAAATCAACACTCCGTAAATGTCGACCACTCGTTTTGATATCAAACTGTTGATCGAAATTTTTTTTAGAATCTAAAGAATACGACGATTGTATTTTGTCATGTTTGGTTGCTCTCGGCTCAAATTCAGAGAGAGATAATTGTTTAATTGTTTCTGAAACCGGTTTAGAAATCGTTTTTGATTTTGTGTTTAATTTGAGATCTTTAAATTCTTTTTCGTCAATACTTGGTAAAGGTTGAATTTGTTTTTCCAAACATACTGTTGAACTTGATTCGTCTCGTTCGTTCGTACTAAATTTTAATTGTCTTGGATATAAATCATGGAAAGTACTTTTCTTACGTTCTGGAGTTGCAAAATGAAGTTGTCGAACGTACTGATTCGTATCATTTCGAAACAAACTTTCAGAGCTCACAGAAAATTCACTTCGTAATTTTTCAACCTTACCAAACCCAAAACATGAATCGGAATGTCTCGTGCGAGGAACTGATTCGCACGTTTCACTTTCGACAAGTGTTTTTAAAACGGGAGATTTTGAAGTGACCGTAACGCGTGGTGCTTGAATTGTAACTTTAAGTGCAGAATCACATAAAGGAGATATAGATGTGCTTTTAGCTTCGGCTGTTCTCGGATGTAAACGATCCGGAGATAAGGCTCGACGTAAAAGTGGAGATCGAGGTTCTGAATTTTTTGGTCTTCCAAAGTTTTTTTTTGATGAATTTGGTGTTGATACATTTGGAGAATAACATTGAGTTTGGTTAGAACTTCCAGGATGATGTCCTGGTGGAAAAATAAGGGGACTTGGTGATCGCGTTGGTGAAGACGGTAATGGTGATGGGGATGGTGTTCTCGCTAAAGGTGATAATGGAATATGACCGACAGATTTTCTTCTATTGGATGAATGAACGTTGATGGCAGTTGTGTGAAGTTTATGTTTGAGGCCGTGTAATGTGCTCGGTCTCTGATACTGTCCTGGTGACTGTGGCGTCAGTGTAGAAGCAGTAAGACTAGAACCAGAGGGACTCTGTGACCCAGAATCAGATGAAGTGCTTTCGGGACCTGGGAAACCTGCTCTTGCTGTAGGCGGAGAACGATTTGGTGGGTCTTGTACTGACAGAGTTCTGGAATATGTTTGGAAAGCTTTGCTAGGTACCGTTATAACTGGGGACTGAATACTGCTCAACAGTTCAACATTTGCACGTTTATGACTAATTTTTCTGAAAAGTGGACTAGGTTTACTGGATCTTCTCTTGCCGTCATGACTTAATTCATGTCGCTTTTGGGTTTTCTTGTACTTTTGGTGTGCCCGTTTACCGGCTAATTTTCCTTGATTGAACTCTCTTTTCCTACCTCCAGATTTAATACTTGTATTTTCCAAGGGAGTTGCGCAAAGTGTTGCTCGTTCGCCACCAGACATAAGAAGTTGCAGAACCTGTGTGTGATTCAATCCTTGAACTGGCTGAGTGTTCACATGAGTAATCAAATCACCTGGTCTAAGCCCAGCTTCAAAAGCAGGACTGCCACTATCTACCGCCATGACAAGATGGTGCATCGTATAGTAGTCAGAATCACCAAAATATACACGAACGGTGTTAACGGTAAATCCATATCCAGTTGGACCTCTTCTTATTATAATCGGTGGCTTTAACGTTGTCACTAAAGGCGATAGTTCTCTACAAGGTGAAGTATCTCTAGAACTTGCTGTACTCGAGCCCCCCGGTGATTGAATAGGTTGATTTTGATCATCGGCCGGTATTATTAGAGACAGTCCAGTAGCTGAAAAACTTTTCATCACGGCTCTTGATCTACTGTTTCTGGGTGCACTTACAGCAGAACTATTTGCACCGGTGTTTGTCGAGGGTGTAATCGAAATATGAAGTGGACGATTGGCCGGTTTCTTCTCATCAACAGTATAGAGATCGGACGACGACAAAGCAGAAATTTGTTTTTCATCGTCAACAGAGATTGAAAGACGTGGTATATTTTCTTTGTGTAATCTTCGCTTCCTTTGAACTTGTGGGGAAACATCATCACTTTCTGTTTGCGATGATTCTGGTGTACTGGTTATAATATGAGTCACTGGACTTGAAGACACATCACTTGTAGAACTTGTCTCCTCTTTTTCAAAACTTTTTCTTGGTGGAGTAACTTCTATCGAACTTTGTGAAGACAATTGTGATTGAACTTTCTTGTATTGTGGGGAACATGATGAGAAAGTTCCCAGGGATATGGATTCCTCTGTCTCATCAGTGTCTTCACCAATGTCATGGTTGTACCGGTCCATTCTAGAATCAAAATAACTAGTATCCTCCTCATCATCGAGCTGTGGAATGAATTCCGCTTTATGTCGAAGCAGACTATTCCAATCAACAGTTTGAAAGTAGGGATGTTCTTTAACTTCATGGGGTCCACCTGTTCCTAGCCGATCTCGAGGATTTTGCTGTAAAAGTGATGTAATAATAGTTTTTGCTTCCAACTGCACGGGCCAATCTTCATCACTTGGCCATTCAATATCATCATTTACAGTATGAGCAAACAATTCTTCAGGCGTTTCACCAAAAAATGGTACACAGCCAACAAGAAATTCATAAAGAATAACTCCCATTGACCACCAATCAACGGGTTTTCCATAACCTTGTCTTAAAATTACTTCAGGTGCAATATATTCTGGGGTTCCATAAACCTGTTTATCTGAAAATGGTTTGGTATCTCTATCAATATAACACTCATACAAGTTTGTAGCAAGAGACATGAGTCCCATTTTACTTAAACCAAAATCGGTGAGTTTAATATGTCCCAATGCTGTTATTAGTAAATTATCTGGTTTCAAATCTCGATGAACAATTCCGTAACTATGCAAATATTCTACAGCGAGAACAGTTTCAGCGAAATAAAATCTTGCCATATCTGCCGGAAGAGGTCCTGTATTTTTTAATAATGACGCACAATCGCCTCCTTCGACATATTCCATAACAAGACAAAGATGTTTTTTCGTTTCAAAACTGCAATACATTGTCACAACAAATGGATTGTCTGTAAAACTCATAATATCTCTTTCAGCGAATACTTGTTCCATTTGATTTCTTAACATAAGAGAATTCTTTATAATTTTTTTCATCGCAAATCTTTGTCTTGTATCTTTATGTCGTACCAGATACACGGACCCGTATGCACCATTCGATATTAATTTAATAACTGTAAAATCATTCTCATTTGGTGGTTTTTGAAATTTATCTTTTTTAGATGTATACGAATCACTATTTGAATCAATAGATGTATCTGTGAGACTTATATTTTGTATATCGTTATCTAAATCTGAGAATACAGTCCTATTGATGCCCAATTTTTTTACAATATATTGAGGAATATCTGTTTTAATACCTTGTAATGATTTAGCATCACCTTCTGCTAATTCTAAAAGATGATAAAATTCTTCTGGATCAAATTCTAAACATTCCAAGAGTCTAGCTGGTCTTGATATGATCAGAAGTAATTTCTTTAAAGTAAAAGTTAACACAGTGGCAGCTTCTAAACATTTTTCTTTCGTTTCGGTTAATAATCGTTCTAATTTTTCACTCATTTCGTAAAAATATCGACTTGAGATTAACTTTTCTTTGGATTTGTAAAAACAATCTCGAGCTATTTCTAATATTTGTCGATGAACAAATCGAATAATTGGTGCAGCATCTTGCGAAGCTGTTTCCAAATTATCTGTGGCTAGAGAGGAATTTTCAGCAATGAAATTTTGCAATCGGTTTTCCATTTGTTGAATTGCTTTTGGAAATCTTTCTTTGTATAACATATTCATTGCAATAATATCATTATCTAAAATTGGCGAATGCGATGGACTGCTCAAACTTTTTGATCGAGGTCTTCTAAAAGATCTTTTAATTTCTTCATCTGTATCATTGGCAAAATGTTTGGTCAACTCATTCAGTTCATCACTTGTTGGAATATTAGGTAATTGATGTAACTTCTCTTGACTTGAACATTGTGATGATACATTAGAACTCCCAGGAGTTGTACCGTAACCTGAAGAAGGTAATGATGCTACAGACCATCTTCGATTTCCATCTAATCTAACATCTGTATTTAAATGATTAAATGGTCTTTTTATAGGTATAAATGGAAAATTATGATTATTTACAACTCTTGGACTTTCTAATGGACTGCTTGGTGGCATTGGCGAATAACATCGAGGTAATGTGGGCGATGTGTTCACTATGAAACTCTTCCGATGATTATGAACGCGACTTGTTTTTCTTAAACAACCGTTCGATCCAATGGAATTCAAATCTTTCATACTATTTGATAAAGATGGAGCGGATTGTCCTAAATTTGATTTTCTCATAAGAACTAAATTTGATACTTGATTTTTATCAGAATCATCTTTGGTAGTTGTCATCTTATCTTTTTTATCAGAATCAGATAATCTTCTCTGGCTATCTTCATCAATCCATTTTTTTTTCTCCATTTTGAACACAATTTCCCCCCCACCCAAAACAAAAACCAACCTTATTTCTCTTCAACAAAACTTAGATCAATCAAATATTTGTCAATTTAATAAAAATTGACAACACTCTTCATTGAACCTCAATCTTAAGTGCACAAATCTCTCATTTTGAAGAGATCTGTTTAAACTTTGATCTTTAAAACAATCAAAACATTTTCTTGTTAATATTCTTAAATTCATTTTTGTTTTCAAATACCTATTTTTCTTCCTTCTTCACTTTTATAGAATAATTTGTAATCTAAATAATTACCGTCAACAATTCTCAATGTTGTTGAGAGTAATTATTCAATTGGGACGAATCCTAAATTTTATTAAATCATGTTCTAGTTTATAACACATTATTTTAATATTAAAATTATTTCAAATTGAATCATTTAAATCTATTGAATTGCAATATTTTACATTCTATGAATGGATGAAGAAGAAAAAATTAAGAAAATACTAACAAATGAAACTAAGAGACTAAATTTTATAAATTTACAGTCTAAATACTATTAAGAATTATTAGTTGATGTGATACTATTTCTACTCCTTCACACAATTCTAAAGATTGATCATCATAAAATAAGAACAGTCTTCGAATGAAAACTTTTTTTAAGAAAGACGAGTTGTAATTTTAACTTTAAAAAAATTATCAATCAAACAATTGATGAGCAGTCTAGTACTTATCTCGATCTGGGAGAAGTTTGTGTTCAAGTTATTGAACAGAATTTATGTTTCACTGACTAAACTTCTTTTTATCTTTTGAAAATTGTATCTTTTTTTTTTAAATTTAATTTATAATTTAAGAAAAAATATATATGACTAATGAATAGAAAGTATCACTTTTTTAAAAATAGTTATGCAAGAAATGAAAATTGATGCACTTAAGAATAGAAGAGGAAGAAAAAGAGAAATACTAACAGAATATAAGAAGACAAATAAATAAAAATAGAATAATGTACAGAGAATAGAAGATGTATGGCAGGAGACAGAAGATGAAGTTTTGTGCAAGATGAGGTGTACGGCAGAACACGGGAGATGGACTCCAATGGCATATGAGTTCTGTATGAACGACTTGAGAACTGGATGAGTACTGTTTGTGGAAAACTGAGGCTGAGTCTTGTGGTAGAACAGAGGAGATGGAGTCAATGAAAGATAAGTTCAATAGCAGATGAGTTGTATACAACGAATAGAAAGTATTGCTAGATGTCAAGCAGAGATTAGAAGACAATTCACAGGTAAGATCTTTACAGCGAACAATTTTGATGGACAAAACGAAATTTGGTTCTCGTTCCAAAAAGTACAAATCTGCTCAAATGATTATATATTCCATCGTCTGAAAGAAAAAAAAAAAAAAAAAAAAAAAAAAAAANAAAGAAAAAAGAAAAAAAAAAAAAAATCATCATTAGATATGGCATAATTATATTAAAACTCTATCAAAGGACATGATACGTATAACCAATCGCCTGCACCGATAAGAGGCACACGATCTTCCTTAAGAACCCGATACGTAGAACCAATGGCCTGTACTGATACGCAGCACACGAATTTACTTAAGGACATGATAAGTAGAACAAATCACCTGTACTGATACGCAGCACACGAATTTACTTAAGGACATGATAAGTAGAACCAATCGCCTGTACTGATACGCAGCACACGAATTTACTTAAGGACATGATACGTAGAACCAATGGCCTGTACTGATACGCAGCACAAGAATTTACTTAAGAACATGATACGTAGAACAAATCGCCTGTACTGATAAGCAGCGCACGAATTTCCTTAAGGACATGATACGTAGAACAAATCGCCTGTACTGATAAGCAGCATACGAATTTCCTTAAGGACATGATACGTAGAACAAATTACCTGTACTGATAAGCAGCACACGCATTTCCTTAATTCTTTTAAAAATAAGTATTGCAATTGGCTGAAATCTTCCATGTCGAATGTATAATGCCAAAACTGGTTTTTTGTGGTCCGGAGAGCACAAATCTCAGCTATCGATCCGTGTGTTTTTCAAGGGAGTTACCATGACTTATCTCCCTTGACAAATAAGTACTATCTCAAAGGTCATTTGTATTGCCTCGACAGTTGCAACGGCACCCAACAATGAACCCGCCTTGCATATCAATCCTGTACTTGAACTTGGGACTACACTAATTATAATCACCATTGTAGGTCTCAATGATCACTTTTATCAGGACCCGTTGTTTAAACAAGAGATATAAACAAATATAATTTTAATTTATGATTATTATTAATGAACCTATGGAATCGTCACGGAAAACAAAAAACGTTCCAAATTTCATGCTTTATTTTTAAGAAAGAATCCAGAAATGGAATATCAAGCCAGCGTCTATGGCACCAATTCCCGGTGGATCACTGAAGTTAAGCAACGTCCAGCGAGGTTGTATCATGTGAGTGTCCACGTGGGTTCGCGCTCTCGTGATGCTGGCTATTTTTTCGGCCCATCCCAGATTGGGTGAGGTCAATGTGGGTAGCTGGTTTGCAAGTTTCCAGAGAATGGAGGGTAAACCTCCGTCTCGAATGACCAATAGATATTAAAGAGACGTTATTTATAATTATTAACATTGAAACTCAAATGATTTCGAATGGAGTTTCAATGTTAATAATTGTAAACAGTGTTTCTGGTAAGAGCGACCTCACTGTCCTAGTGGGTATCATACTGGCTTTGCACGCGGGAGTGGATTTTTTTCGGAAATGTGCCTGGCTGGGTTCTAGACAGATACTATTAATTTTTTTTGGAGCAAGTTACAAACTTAAAATGTGGTTTAATATAATTTAAAAAGTCTTTTTAAACGTTTTAGGGGTGGGAGATTAATTAATTAACTTTAATTTATTTTGAAAAAAAAAAAAACTTTTTCTTCTGTATATATTGGACTATTTGAATATATTGAACTGAAGCAGACATAGTTGTACCAATATGAAAAAAGTCCAGTGCAAGTTTGTTTATTTTATTAATATAAGNAAATTCTCTGCATATTTAAAAAAAATCCGAATAAACATTTGATTTCTCCAAATTTTCGTCGATTTTCAAGCAATAACATTGTGAATTAAACATTTAAAAGTGAGTTTTCTCGTACTTCCCACCATTTAATCGTGAAAATTAACCTTCTACTTTCAATTAATCATATGTTAAATTAGGTTAGTTGCTCAGAAAAAAATTAATATCTGTCTGCTCCCCCTGGCTGTTCGGGGTGCACTCAGCCTACATGAGGAGAATTGAGTAGCTACTTTAATGTGAGTAGCGACCAGTTGCGGCATTATAAGAACAAAAAATATATAGTGCAGTGATAATTTAGTGTAGTGGCCCTTGTATTGCTGTGATACCCACAAATCTAGGTTGTGAAAACTAACACGATGCAGCTAATAATATTAAGCACAACACAGAGTGTTTCTGGTAAGTGTTTTGTTTCAATTCAATTTAAAAATATTTTTTTCATCATTTATAACCTGCAAGTTATTTAATAATTTAAGTCTAATAGTGTCACGAAACGTTTCATCATTTTCAGTCACACTTATAACGTTCCATACTAAAATTTTGGTCGTTGTAAACGAAACTTATTAAGACCTCATCATTGTCGTTTTTGACACGAAATGTCACGAAACGTTTCATCATTTTCAGTCACACTTATAACGTTCCATACTAAAATTTTGGTCGTTGTAAACGAAACTTATTAAGACCTCATCATTGTCGTTTTTGACAGGAAATGTACGAAACGTTTCATCATTTTCAGTCACACTTATAACGTTCCATACTAAAATTTTGGTCGTTGTAAACGAAACTTATTAAGACCTCATCATTGTCGTTTTTGACAGGAAATGTCACGAAACGTTTCGTCATTTTCAGTCACACTTATAACGTTCCATACTAAAATTTTAGTCGTTGTAAACGAAACCTATTAAGACCTCATCATTGTCGTTTTCGGAAGGGAATCTTATGAAACATTATTTCAAACTAAGGCATGCAAAGTTACAAGTTTACAAAATGGCACATGAGAACGAAAAAGGTCAATTTTTTCCATTTTTTATTTGTTATAACGTCTCTTTAACATCTATTGGTCATTCAAGACGGGGGTTTCACTCTACATTCGCTGAAAACTTGCAAACCAGCTACCCACATTGACCTCACCCAGCCTGGGTTCGGCTGGAAAGAGTGCGAACCCACGTGGACACCCACATGTTACAACCTCGCTGGACGTTGCTTAACTTCAAAGTTGACCCTATTCAGATACTTATTTACTTTCCGTGTCCATCCCGAAGAGTGATGGAGGTAGAAGGGTTGGGTAGCATATTATACTACTCTGAGGACGCCGGACTATATGTTGATAATCCCGGCTCCTCCTTGAAGGACATTATAATAGAGGTGAATATCTCAAATTCATGAGGATAAAATTTCATGGGTTGGCTGGATTTGAACTCACGGCCTATTGTTTATCAGTCAGAGCGTCTTACCACTACACCCCCAAACCATGTCCAGACAATATTTTCTTATTATTTTATTGTCAAAAATATGCCCTTAAAGAAATATTTAACAGTTCGGACACATCCGGTATTTATGAATAAGACGAATTTTAACTGAAAAAAAAAAATCTGGTTCAGTACCTACCCCTTAATGATAGAAAACTGAAAAAGCTAAGCTCGACCACCTTGCTCGTCCCACCATGAAATGTAAACTATCAAATATATTTTTCCTTTGTCGTTTAAGTTAATTATTGAAACTAATAAACGATAACTTCAAAATATGTAGAATCCAAAAATCCAAAATTCAGACTTATAATCCTTGGGCGTATAAATGTCATGTCACTCGCCCACCTGACCATACCAGCCATACCACACATGGATCAGTGTTTTCATGTCTAATCAGACTTAGCCTTGTACGATTAGCAAAATCGGACAAGGTGTTCGATAGTTATTATGGAAGGAGCAGACCAACAGTTGGGTAAATTAATAACAGACGTCAATCGTTGACCTAATGAGGTGATGGTCTCGGGTCTATTTCATAAAACTTATCATTATAATAGGTTAACAGCCATGGGGCTGGTTTGCAAAAACTCGCTATGAGTAGCTTCTCCTTGCTTTCTGCATGGGTAATGAAAAGGATATCGTTTCCGACCTTGCCCTTAGTCGCCTTTTATTACTTGGGTGTCTTGGAAGTATTCTTTAGAAGTCCCCCTATCCCTGTTGATAGGGAGACTTCAAAAGGACTTCACAGGGGACATAGGAAGGATATAATGCAGTAGCTTCTCCTTGCTTTCTGCATGGGTAATGAAAAGTATATCGTTTCCGAACCTACCTTTAGACGCCTTTTATTACTTGGGTGTCTTGGAAGTATTCTTTTGAAGTCCCCCTATCCCTGTTGATAAGGGGGACTTCAAAAGGACTTCACAGGGGACATAGGAAGGATATAATGCAGTAGCTTCTCCTTGCTTTCTGCATGGGTAATGAAAACGATATCGTTTCCGACCCTAACTTTAGACGCTTTTTACGACTGGCATTGGAAGTATTCTTTTGAAGTCCCATCAATTTAAAGCCCAATGTGGGCTTCAAGACTTTTAACACCTCACGTTCTATCACTCTATCTCCTCTGTACAATGCTGCTGAATTATATAACATTCACCAAGAACGCCTCAATTTGACTCTTCCCCTCAAAAGCTTTGTCTCAGCACTACTTTCCATTTCACTCTAATTTTCCCCCCTTTCTCTCTCTTTGGTGATAGTGAGTTCACCTGACCGGATAATATTTACGGTAGATTTAGGTACCTGAATGAAACAAATTTATGTTTTATTGTATTTACAAAATATGTTTGAATTCTATATGTATATGTGCTTAATGTTTGTTTAAAATAAACGGCACATTAGTGTCTTATTATTATTAATTTAATATTTAATTTTTAGTCAAGTGAAGATATACCTAGGTTAAAAACCTTCTATTATTCTGTTTGTCTTTTTGTACCACGATAGCTTTAGAACGTCTTATACGATTTTGATGAAAATTGGTATGGACATGGCCGTACCCAGGACAGGGTTCCAAGGGTTCAACCCCCTCCCCTCGAAATTTTGGAAAATCAGTAAAATATTGATAATTTGCTATTTTAACTTCATATACTCTATATGATAAAACTTCCTTTACCTGACCTAACTAAAGAGAGTAGGCACGGAACAAAAGATTGTGGCATGGTATCCAAAGGAAAACAGCCCGATCCCAAATAGAATTTGGAAAGGGTGAAATTGAGTAGACTACAGATAAATGATTATAAGTTTCAGGGGGTCCCACAAGTCTTTATCAATACCTTACATAAAACGCATTGTGATCATAACCATTTTATTAAATAAATCAGCCGTTTTTTTTTTTGCAAAAAAAAGAAGTAATCTATTGATTTTATTTCAAAACGGAACTAGGTATAAAATTATACAAAACTATTGAGTATAGACCCGTCAGCATTTTTTTTATTAATTTCATAACATTGGTAATAAATATTTTTTATTTAGAATACCAAGATTGAATGATTGAGAGCCCTGAGAATTGGGAACATAAAGGTGCGAACTAATTTTGAATTCAGCAATGACATAGATTTGATTGTTTCTAAAGAAAATCACAAAAAGTTGCTATAATTTAAATGGTAGATAAACTTACTTTGTTTCGAACTTGGTATGATTTATTCTTCTTATCACTGGAACAGTTTGGAACGGAAAAATATATTTTGACAAATTTTTAATGGAGACATTTTAAAAATAATATTTCATTAACTGAATAATAATATAACATTTTTGATAGAAATTTATATAAATGGAAATAAATTTAATTGTATTCTAGTTTCTGCAGGACAGCAAAATTTTAAATAACAAACAGAGAATCAAAAAAGCTGATTTTTTTTCACAATCAATAATCTGATCAGCTGTTTCATTCAAGAGAGAGAATTCTTTGAATGGAAATTTGTCAGAATACTATCGTCTGTTGATTATAGAGAAACAGTGATGCGATATGGAGGGAAATTTCCCACTGCGAAGGGATATTTGACCATGATCTTTTCAAGAGGGAAATTTTATGTATTTTGACAAAAATAGAGAGATTTTTTTTTTATTACATTTTATGTCTTTACTTTGGCACATAGCTTCGAAAATCGTTACCAATAAAAACGTTACTCTCAAAGTGTTACTTTTAGTTTCACTCGGGCATCTTCGTCGCAAATCCATTCGTGTACCTTCGTCTGAATCCACTCGGGACATAGACATAGAGTAAAAATAAAAGAGATTACAGATTTTTTAGACGTAATAAAATATCCCTCCTTATGTCTTATTTTAAATGAAAATTTAATGAAACCTTTAATCCAAGCCGTCTGTAAGATATAAAAGAAAACGTAACATATTTCTTTTAAAAAAAAAATAGTTTTTTTTACTCTCCTGTAAAATTTGCTCTTTTTTTACTTAGACCCCTTCTGAAATAACGTGACGATGTATCCTTTTTATTCTGAGTAGGTAATTGGTGAATATATTCATGTATAATAATTATAACTTTTATTAATTAAATTTGAATTACAACTTATTAGAAAAAAATATTTACTACCTAACTAATTAAAGAAATCTAAAAAAAAATAAGTTGTTTGTTTGTCCGCATTGTGTAGCCAAACCCGTTATAGTGATATCGACAATGGATAAGAATCGACCCTCACGGTGGAGGTGGTCTTAACCGTGGTCCGTCCATGAAGCACAATTGATATTTTCCCAGTAACTAGATATATTATCATATTTAATTTTTTTTCAATAAATGTGAAATTATTATTATTGTATTTTGACTTTGTTTAACAGAGGTGTTATAGAGCAAGATTTTTTTTAAATAAATAATTAAAAATATCCAACCAATTTTGAGATGAAAATATATAACTTTATAAATAATGGGACAAGTTTTTACCGTACCCAATTTTTGGGGGAGCCAAATTTTTAACTATGTACTATCTTGAAATTTTTCACTACAACTCAAAGCGAGAAAGTTTTAGGTGGCCGTGTAGTCCTTATTTAAGGACATTTTCTGCAAAGATATGGCCAGACATTCTTGAAGTTGTTTTTTTCCGTACAGAACGATGTCCAGCCTATGACCAATTTTTGACAGGGCCGAATCAACCTTTCGCGGGGCACTTTCACAGAGTGGGACCCCTCCACCCCCCGTCGGCGTAGTCTAAGTAGTCTAATTTTTGGAGTCTAGTACCTACAGCTGGTAGAGAAAAGTGAAATTAAATTTTGAGTATACCAACATCGATAAAACATGGATTAAACTTCAAAGGGATAGTACGAGAGTACCTAGTGTACCTACACTAACTAATTTGCTTATGTTGCAATACTCGTTTCTTTATTAAGTTCCTAGGTAGTAGGTACCTATTTGCACTTTTTTTCCTAAATTAGATTTTAAGTACTACATACTTTGAAGAGTTGGAGGCCCCGTGAATATGATATGTTTTTTCAATTGTCAACCCAGTCAAAGTGCGGAGCCTTTGACACGTGCTACAAGTGCTACTATTGTTAATCCGGCCCTGGAGAGGAAAAAAATAAAAAATAAATGAAGTTGTTTTTTTTTCGTACAGAACGATATCCTGCCTATTAACTTTTTTTGAGAGGAAAATATAAAATTTTATAAATGAAGGGTATACATTTGAATCCCCTTTCAACCATACCCCTGGGGCACACGGGATTTCCGGCCCTGAAGTTTTGGACTTCTGGGCCGGAATCAACCAAATAGGGGAATAAGAAAAGAGCGATCCCATAGCATTAGGTACTTTGACATGGTTGTGGACTCGATTTGGAGCGTCAATCATTTTCTTGTATCAATGTGATTGTTGAGATTGTGAGAAGGTTCTTGGGGGTGACATCCTCACAGGCCAAATCTACCTGAGCTGATGATGTGAAACAAAAAAACTCTGCCGATGTGACCCATGAGTTTATTATTTTACTGGCTAAAAATATCACCCCCTCATAATTTGATCGTTTACGTTTCAAGGTACGTAGACTCCGTCGCTCGCTACCCTCCATATCCTGTAAACCTAATACTGTCCGCCGTGATAGGTAATTTTGTCACTTAGCTTTCACGATTTTGATGAAATTTGGGATCTAGGTCCATTTGGGTCTTTTTTTTTTTAATTTTGCTTAACGTCTCTACGTCTTTTTAACATCTATTAGTCATTCAAGACCGGGGTTTCACCCACCATTCTTTCAAACTAGCTCCCCACATAAACCTCACCCAGCCTGGGTTGGGCCGGAAAAATAGCCAGCATCACGTAGGCGCGAACCGACGTGGACACCCACACATAGAACAACCTCGCTGGACGTTGCTTAATTTCTGGCTAACCATTCGGGTCTATTTGCGACCCAAAACTTTCGGGGCACAATATAATTTAAGTGCCCATCACGGCGTAAGGCGCGGCGGACAAACGAATTTAATTCGATTTTTGCATTTTACGTACCTTGAAACGTAAACTATCAAATTTTGAAGAGGGTCCGATTTCTTTTTGTGACGATTCCAAAGGTTCATTATGTTAAAATAATGAAAGCCTTTTTCCCCCGATTTTCCTTGCACCCTTTCACGTGTAGACTTTCCTTTGTACGACTAAAGTTTAGAATGAACTTTGAAAATAAGAAAAAGTGAAATAAAAGTTGCTGATCAACGAGCCGTCGAATTCATTATTGAAAATAATAAACCGAAAATCAAAATCATCGTCTTTAGACACACGTCCATTTTTCAAGTTTCGACCGCCTCTTTCATATCCTCATCTTCATTCTCCACATCTTCCGGTGGTTGTTCAGGTATTATGAGTATTTCTGTAATGACAATGTTGCCGTTCTCAGCTGAGGGGCGTTCCGATAGTGGTTCCAAATTTGGACTTCCCATTATATCCTTCAAACGTTCTCCGTCATATTCTTTATAAACTCTGAAAAATTAAGGATAATATATTTCTCAGTGTTATTATATCACAATTTTGTGGACATCACAGCATTACAAGCAGGGCCGCACCCAAGATTTTTTTCGAGGGGGGGGGGTCTGAAGCATTGACAGCAAGCCAGGACTAACACCTAAAAATGATTATCGTGGAAGGTGATGTTGTTTTTGTTGTTGCTGTTTTTTAAAATATTAAAGGTCACGTGCAAATTAGAGTAATTTCATTAAAAAAAAATCGATTAAAATTTCGGGGACGGCGGTCTGGACCCCCGGGCCGCCCTGGGTACGGCCTTGATCACAAGTTACTTTTTAACAATCATTTCAATTTACCAAGCTATACTTACTTGTACCTATTACCATTTACCATAGCTACTCAATATTGTTCTCAGGAGGCTGTTATCCCCAAGCACAACCATGTAAAAAAAACGATATTTTTTTCTTCAAATTTTTGACCCAATTAGGATTCGTAACCGGTACCTCCTTGGTGCAAGCCGAGTGTAATGCACACTCTGCCAGGGGATTTCCTGAGTGGTATATTGGATTAATGTTTAGTTATGAGTGATTAGAACGCCACTGACAAATATAAGTTGTTCAAATTTGAGGTATCATTTTAATTTTAATAAAAAAAGACTTTTTTAAAAAAATATTAAATATATTTTTATTTTAATTTATTACAAATAGGTTCCGGTTAATAATGAAAAAATATGTCGGCCAAGTGCCCCC
>CM022876.1:36095486-36112419 GCA_012654025.1 Pachypsylla venusta
TTTTTTTGCAAAGTACTTCTAATTCTATTGTCTTTCTGAAAATGTATCACAAGATGGGGGTTCGTATTTAAAAAACAAAAGTTGGACCCCCTGGGGTCCACATGGGACCTGCCCCTGAAAAATAGGCCACACCATCAGATGGTTTAATTTGGGTTATAATACCATGCAAAATTTCAAAACTCCACATAAAGCTGTTCAAAAGATATTCAGGCGGTCTCGGACTTTTGGGACACCCGGTTAAGTTCACAGTAGTCAGAGTATGCAATTATATTCTTCTTTCGACTACCCTCTGCCATTAACTTTCTTTGTTTCCTTGTCGCGTGAGTGTTCTTAAGTTTATTCATTGCTCTAATTATTATTTTCAAAATTTTCTAAATCTGACGCTTGACCATTCAAAAGAATATTGTTGTTCAACACGCGAAGATTTATGAAAATTCAGTCATTTTTCTGGGGGGGGGGGTTGGNGGGGGGGGGGGGGGATTAGTGGGGAGTATGAACATTTTTAGACGAGTTTAGTGATTTGGAGGGAAACACTTGTTGGCTGTCGACGTCGTGTATTGAAGGACGACACAGATCTTTGGAATGTATCATTTTCCAAAGATTTTAATTTCCAAAGGCGCAATTTGTTCCAATCCAAATTTTACCTAATATTTGAGATGTTACTTTAGCGTGACATTTGGGCTATGTTCAGATGACCGCGCGGTATCAAATGAACAGATCGATACCATTGTATAGAACCAGTACCGCGCGGTCATGTAGACAATATGCACTATTTAGATAAGTCTTCTGCCGCGCGTTCATCTGAACATAGCCTAAATCTCAATATACGAGTATAAATCAGAAATTTGTATCTTTGTACCTCTATGTACCTATGTTTGAGGGGTTTTCTGTTACAATACCACATCCCAAACGGTAGCAGATAGCGAAAAATTGATGGGAATGGACCCCCCCCCAAAAAAAAATCATGGTCTACCCCAGGAAAATTATCCGAACTAAAATATATCAGGCCGTTTTCGAGTTACGGCCAAATTTCTAATTTATTCAACAAAATCGGACAGTCACGGACCGATATCTTAAATTTTGTCGCGAAAACATATCAACTCAAAGCGAGAAAGTTTTAGGTGGCCATTTAGTCCTTATTTTATGACATTTCCTGCAAAGGTATGACCAGCCATTTCAGAGTTACAGGATCGAAATCGGAAACGGGCAAAATAAAATTTAGAAAATACCAAAAAGTCAGAATGGCCGTGCCTCTAAGGTCCCTGGCAAAATGTTTAAATCTTGGTTTTTTAAAGGTTGCAATATACAGGGTAAACACAAACCCATACCCCCCTCCCTCATATTCCAATGTCCTTAAAGAATAGCAAAAGAATCGTTGCGAAGCACGGGCGAAACAGCTAGTTCTGTATAAAGGGATAAGGGATAGGAAAAGGGACATGGCCAATCGAATTGTTATAGTGAAACCCCGGTTCGACTTACTTTTCACCCATAAAAAATAGTCACATGGAGCGCAGTCCGGTGAGCGGGTACACCATTCCCGAGGATCTCCCCTACCTATCGAGCTGTTTTGAAAACTTTGGTCTAAGAAGGCTCGAACTCTGCGGTTGAAGTGGGCGGGACAACCATTTTTTTTTACTAAATTACTTATTTGGGATCATAAAAACTCATTTCTAGGCATTTTTACCTACCAATTAGGTGTGGCCGCAGAGGTCCATTTTTACATGTTCCACCCTGTAATTCGTGAACGGTAGATCCCAGAGAGCTCCGGTCTGTAATGAACTGGTACTAACGATACCTTTAAAACAAGGTATCTTATTTAAGATTTTGAAGTCAGCCGGTGCCCAGCCTAAATGGCTGGTCGAGGCCAAACATTTTTTAGTCTAAAATTAGTCCCCCTAAAAATCTAAGGGATACGCGTTTTTGCGTTTTCTTATATTTTCAGCCATTCTCGAGATACGGGGGTGGGATGAAACTTAATGGACACCCTGCATTTTAACTAAATGATAATAATTCAACTGGTCTCGATCCCTTCTTGGTTTACCTTCACAAACCCCAAGGGGGGGGCGCGCCCTCCAGTTTGGCAACTTCTCCTTTAAATAAGTAATATTTTTACCCGGGCGTATTTTTTTTTGCCAGTATAAAATAATAAACCCATGTGTCACATTTTCACCCCTTTTGATTTATTTTCTCCGTCAAATTGTTTTCGAAATCTTTCAATGTTCTACATGATTACAAAACTGACCTACTTTCGGTAGTTTAGTGAAATGAGTTGACTAATGGAATAAATTATTTACAATTGACCTTTGACTTTGTGCATGACATTTGGCAGTAAAAAAAAAAAAGAATGACCACATAATCTCGGAAACCATTTCGCAACATCGTTTTTAGGGCGCTTTTTTTTAACGCCAATTATGATTTTTGAATATAAAAAGAAATACTATATTTACAGTGGCGTACCTAGAACATTGAGCGTCCGGGGCAAAGAATGATCCCCCCCCCCCCATCCATCGTTTTACACTTTTCTCATCATACAAACTTCGTAGACTAAGCTCTATAACAGATTATTTTTTAACAATTTTCATGCTTTATTTCATTATTAACGTTAATTTACGTACATATTCCCATGTAACTAAACAATCGCTAATACTTGGTCGAATATATTGGGTGTTTCAAAAGGTAATGCAAAAAAAGAAACCACGTATAGTAGAGCTCAAATAAAGGCCACTTTGCTTAATAAACCCCTATACGGAAATTGGACCCCAAGGTAGCTAGGGCCACCAAATTTGGCACATAAAAATCGAATTATTTTGCGATTGACTTCATTTTTTGCATGACGTCTCCGATTGTGATCATGTTTCTTATGGGGGTCATGAAATGTAAATGCCTAAAACTTTTTGATGCAATTTTTTTTTTTTGTTGTTTTAAGGTATGACATGTCTTCCAAAATTTGTTTTGCTACAAAAAAGACAGGAATAGCTCTTGTCTGAAACCAACCGTTGACCTTTTAAAATCACAAAAATTGAGCGTAGGATAATTCTAATTATTCAAAATTTTCCCTGGGGGCGGCGGCCCGATCCCCCTGTGTCTGGGGGTATTCCATACCCTTGGGAAGTATTCCCCCCTAAGTGCTGCACCCCCCCTTAAGATATAGCATTAAATCCGCCCCTGGCCCTAGCAATCTTGGGGTCCATTTCCATATATAGGGGCTTATTAAGCAAAGTGGCCTTTATTTGAGCTCTACTCTCTACTATACGTGGTTTCTTTTTTTGCATAACCTTCTGAAAGACCCTGTATAGTATGAAAACGATCGATCCAATCGATAGTTTTGAAACTCAAATTGATTAAATCTTACTTGAGATCAACCATGAGTCAAAGTAGATAAACAAATCTTGCAATTGTTTCAATGGAAAATGAAACTGCTGCAATGTTGGATTACGAGGATATAATATGAACATTTGCAGCGAGTAAAGCGAGAAAAGTTAACATTTGAGTTTTTCAATTGTGATGGAGAAAAAATTTCAAGTTTGAGATTATATAAATCAGATAAAAGATTAATTTTCATCAAAAATTGAGATCCAATGTTGACGTAATTTTTCTATGAATGAAAAACTCGATTTTTCAGTTATATATTTTTTTTTCAGTATCATTTTTTTATCTTGCGGAATAGCGAAGATCGTTTTGCAGACCCCAAATCATTGCGCCCCGGGCGAAAGCCGCCCCGCCCCCCAATGTACGCCACTNAAGCCCCCCCCCCCCAAGGTACGCCACTGATAGTATAAAATAATGAGCATGGAGAGATTTTTTTTTAATGTTCTTTCTTTGTTTCTATTCTGTTGATGTTATCAGATAATATAATATTAAAAAGAAGTAACATGTTTCATGAAAAAGCAGTCTAGTAAAATCCGCTATTTGGTAAGGAGAGCTTTTTGTTGACTAACCCTTTTACTCTCAGCCTTTCACGTCTCTGTTCTACAGAAAGTCTAAAATACCAACCATGATCTAAGAAAACCCGCTTTTACCGAAGACCATGATCTAAGAAAACCAGCTTTTACCGAAGACCATGATCTAAGAAAACGCACTTTTACCGATTTTTTTTTGGAGTGCAATGTTTGCCAAAGCCAATCATTGCACCCTACAATCTCAGGCTTGATTGCCAAAGCGGTAAATCAGAAGGAATTGTGCATTTCAATTGCCAAAGCTAATC
Organism: Pachypsylla venusta; assembly: GCA_012654025.1. Lineage (NCBI taxonomy): Eukaryota > Metazoa > Arthropoda > Insecta > Hemiptera > Aphalaridae > Pachypsylla > Pachypsylla venusta. The sequence goes on from CM022876.1 coordinate 36,099,691, forward strand.
ATTCACCCTACAATCTCATGCTTGATTATCAAAGCGGTAAATCAGAAGGAATTGTGCATTTCTATTGCCAAAGCCAATGATTGCACCCTACAATCTCATGCTTGATTACAAAAGCGGTAAATCAGATGGAATTGTGCATTTCTATTGCCAAAGACAATGATTGCACCCTACAATCTCATGCTTGATTACCAAAGCGGTAAATCAGAAGGAATTGTGCATTTCTATTGTCAAAGCCAATGATTGCACTCTACAATCTCATGCTTGATTACCAAAGCGGTAAATCAGAAGGAATTGTGCATTTCTATTGGCAAAGCCAATGATTGCACTCTACAATCTCATACTTGATTACCAAAGCGGTAAATCAGAAGAAATTGTGCATTTCCATTGCAAAAGCTAATCATTGCACTCTACAATCTCATGCTTGATTACCAAAGCGGTAAATCAGAAGGAATTGTGCATTTAAATTGCAAAAGCTAATCATTGCAACCTACAATCTCATGCTTGATTACGAAAGCGGTAAATCAGAAGGAATTGTGCATTTCTATTGCCAAAGACAATGCTTGTACCCTACAATCTCATGCTTGATTACCAAAGCGGTAAATCAGAAGGAATTGTGCATTTCCATTGCAAAAGCTAATCATTGCACTCTACAATCTCATGCTTGATTACCAAAGCGGTAAATCAGAAGGAATTCGGAATTGTGCATTTCCATTGTCAAAGCTAATCATCGCGTCCTTGACTTCTGGTTTATCTAGCAAAAGGAATGTCTATTAAACTATGTAAACTGACATTTACGTTCGAAAACAAAACGTCAGGCAACTTTTGCATGCAAGTTAGTAAAAGTTTTCTTCAAGAATGTTAATTTTAAAGATATCAATATTACATTCCAAAGTTTATAACTCCGGCGAATGGGTAGACATTTCCTATTATCACGAAATTATATGTACGGGTAACTTGCGGCTTTGTTAGTATCACGAAATTATATGTACGAGTAACTTGCGGCTTTGTTATTATCACGAAATTATATGTACGGGTAACTTGCGGCTTTGTTATTATCACGAAATTATATGTACGGGTAACTTGCGGCTTTGTTATTATCACGAAATTATATGTACGGGTAACTTGCGGCTTTGTTATTATCACGAAATTATATGTACGGGTAACTTGCGGCTTTGTTATTATCACGAAATTATATGTACGGGTAACTTGCGGCTTTGTTATTATCACGAAATTATATGTACGGGTAACTTGCGGCTTTGTTATTATCACGAAATTATATGTACGGGTAACTTGCGGCTTTGTTATTATCACGAAATTATATGTACGGGTAACTTGCGGCTTTGTTATTATCACGAAATTATATGTACGGGTAACTTGCGGCTTTGTTATTATCACGAAATTATATGTACGGGTAACTTGCGGCTTTGTTATTATCACGAAATTATATGTACGGGTAACTTGCGGCTTTGTTATTATCACGAAATTATATGTACGGGTAACTTGCGGCTTTGTTATTATCACGAAATTATATGTACGGGTAACTTGCGGCTTTGTTATTATCACGAAATTATATGTACGGGTAACTTGCGGCTTTGTTATTATCACGAAATTATATGTACGGGTAACTTGCGGCTTTGTTATTATCACGAAATTATATGTACGGGTAACTTGCGGCTTTGTTATTATCACGAAATTATATGTACGGGTAACTTGCGGCTTTGTTATTATCACGAAATTATATGTACGGGTAACTTGCGGCTTTGTTATTATCACGAAATTATATGTACGGGTAACTTGCGGCTTTGTTATTATCACGAAATTATATGTACGGGTAACTTGCGGCTTTGTTATTATCACGAAATTATATGTACGGGTAACTTGCGGCTTTGTTATTATCACGAAATTATATGTACGGGTAACTTGCGGCTTTGTTATTATCACGAAATTATATGTACGGGTAACTTGCGGCTTTGTTATTATCACGAAATTATATGTACGGGTAACTTGCGGCTTTGTTATTATCACGAAATTATATGTACGGGTAACTTGCGGCTTTGTTATTATCACGAAATTATATGTACGGGTAACTTGCGGCTTTGTTATTATCACGAAATTATATGTACGGGTAACTTGCGGCTTTGTTATTATCACGAAATTATATGTACGGGTAACTTGCGGCTTTGTTATTATCACGAAATTATATGTACGGGTAACTTGCGGCTTTGTTATTATCACGAAATTATATGTACGGGTAACTTGCGGCTTTGTTATTATCACGAAATTATATGTACGGGTAACTTGCGGCTTTGTTATTATCACGAAATTATATGTACGGGTAACTTGCGGCTTTGTTATTATCACGAAATTATATGTACGGGTAACTTGCGGCTTTGTTATTATCACGAAATTATATGTACGGGTAACTTGCGGCTTTGTTATTATCACGAAATTATATGTACGGGTAACTTGCGGCTTTGTTATTATCACGAAATTATATGTACGGGTAACTTGCGGCTTTGTTATTATCACGAAATTATATGTACGGGTAACTTGCGGCTTTGTTATTATCACGAAATTATATGTACGGGTAACTTGCGGCTTTGTTATTATCACGAAATTATATGTACGGGTAACTTGCGGCTTTGTTATTATCACGAAATTATATGTACGGGTAACTTGCGGCTTTGTTATTATCACGAAATTATATGTACGGGTAACTTGCGGCTTTGTTATTATCACGAAATTATATGTACGGGTAACTTGCGGCTTTGTTATTATCACGAAATTATATGTACGGGTAACTTGCGGCTTTGTTATTATCACGAAATTATATGTACGGGTAACTTGCGGCTTTGTTATTATCACGAAATTATATGTACGGGTAACTTGCGGCTTTGTTATTATCACGAAATTATATGTACGGGTAACTTGCGGCTTTGTTATTATCACGAAATTATATGTACGGGTAACTTGCGGCTTTGTTATTATCACGAAATTATATGTACGGGTAACTTGCGGCTTTGTTATTATCACGAAATTATATGTACGGGTAACTTGCGGCTTTGTTATTATCACGAAATTATATGTACGGGTAACTTGCGGCTTTGTTATTATCACGAAATTATATGTACGGGTAACTTGCGGCTTTGTTATTATCACGAAATTATATGTACGGGTAACTTGCGGCTTTGTTATTATCACGAAATTATATGTACGGGTAACTTGCGGCTTTGTTATTATCACGAAATTATATGTACGGGTAACTTGCGGCTTTGTTATTATCACGAAATTATATGTACGGGTAACTTGCGGCTTTGTTATTATCACGAAATTATATGTACGGGTAACTTGCGGCTTTGTTATTATCACGAAATTATATGTACGGGTAACTTGCGGCTTTGTTATTATCACGAAATTATATGTACGGGTAACTTGCGGCTTTGTTATTATCACGAAATTATATGTACGGGTAACTTGCGGCTTTGTTATTATCACGAAATTATATGTACGGGTAACTTGCGGCTTTGTTATTATCACGAAATTATATGTACGGGTAACTTGCGGCTTTGTTATTATCACGAAATTATATGTACGGGTAACTTGCGGCTTTGTTATTATCACGAAATTATATGTACGGGTAACTTGCGGCTTTGTTATTATCACGAAATTATATGTACGGGTAACTTGCGGCTTTGTTATTATCACGAAATTATATGTACGGGTAACTTGCGGCTTTGTTATTATCACGAAATTATATGTACGGGTAACTTGCGGCTTTGTTATTATCACGAAATTATATGTACGGGTNTCCTTCAGACCCCCCCCCCACCACCAAAAAAAAATATCTTGGGTACGGCCCTGATTCCTGTATACAGTATGTCTCAGAAGTCCTGCCCGGTGCCCATAACTTTTGAACCGCTTGGATTTTTTTAATTCTGTTTGTTTCTAGGGATAGAAAAGGGCCCATGGCCATTCGAATGGTAATATTAGTATCCGGGTTCGAATCCTGGAAGTGTCTTTTTTTGAGACGAAGAGTCGATTTGTCGGGAAATATAAATGGAATGGTACAAATATTTTTTTGAAAATAAAAGTGCCAATAATATAAGGAATACTTTTTCAAAAAAATAATCAGGGGCGGAGCCAGAGGGGTGCAAATCTAAAACTTATTACACCCTGTATAACGAAAACTGAATTTAATTTTGATGTAGAAATTCATCTACAAAAGTGATAAAAATACCAAGTTCTAAGTTTTATCAGTGCCGTAGGCCGAGATAACCAATTCTCGTATTTTTGCGAAAGGTTAAAATGACATCTTTTAGAAAACGCCCATTTTGGGTTAGAAGGTCTGAAGTAAGAATGTGATTCAAGACTTAAAATGGCGATTGGCCTCACTAAGGGACCATTTTGGCCAAAAATAATAATTACTATCCCTCACACTAATTCACAACAGTGCCGTATTAATGAGCAAATTTCAATAGAAAAACTGCATATTAATTGAAGTGTTCTCAATATGCAGTTTTTCTATTAAAATTTTTCCATTAATACGGCCCTGTTGTGAATGAGTGTGAGGGTTAGTATATTTTTNACGGCTCTGTAGTGAATGAGTGTGAGGGATAATGAGTTTTTTTTTGCTAAAATGGTTCCTTTTTGAGTCCACTCCCCATTTTAAGTCTTAAATCATATTCTTACTTCAGACCTTCTAACTCAAAATGGCTGTTTTCTAAAAGACGTCATTTTAACCTCTGGTAGAAATAAGAGATTTGGTTATCTCGGCCTACGGCCCTGATAAAACTTAGAAGTTGATATTTTTATCACTTTTATAGATGGAAACCTTTCTTGAGCCACTCTCAACAAATTTATACATCAAATTTAAATTCGGTTTTCGTTATATAGGGTGTAAAAAGTTTTGGATTTAAACCCCTCTGGCTCCACCCCTGATTAAAAAAAAAAAAAAAATGGAAATATTCCTTATTTTATTCACACTTTTATTTTTCAAAAAAATATTTGTACCATTCCATTTAAATTTCCCGAGAAATCGACACTTTGTGTCTAAAAAAGCCACTTACAAGATTCGAACCTGGATATTGATGTTACCATTCGAATGGCCATGGGCCCTTTTCTCTCCTTAGAAGCAAACAGAATTAAAAAAATCCAAGCGGTTCAAAAGTTATGGGCACCGGGCAGGACTTCTGAGACATACTGTATAACATTGCATTATTATTGAATTACCACACATTTATGTGAGATTTATGCGCAAGCAGCGTGATGAATCGTTGAGGGATTCGGCACAAGGCCCGAATAGGGCAACAGAGTTATCCGAATTAATGCAATAGTTTTTAGGGATCAGCGAGCTTCATGAGAAGAGCAAGTTTGTTTATTTTATCAATATAAGATCAACGTCCCCCAGAGAGGTTAGAAAACGTTTTGATCGGCCATGTCTTGATGAAGTTGTTTTTCCGGTAAAAACTCGAAGTTTATCCCTAAAAACTCTTGTGATTTCTGGTTGCAGGTCACTATTGAGACTGCAATTTTTAATGTGACCTTTATTTAGATCTGTCGTGACCAGTAGGCAGAAATGGAGTTAGATTCGAACCAATAGACTCCTGGTTAGGAATCCGCCGCCTCAACCACCCCAGCTCCTGAGTTTGAACACTTATGATTTTCATAAATTACTCACCATCTCTGTCTCATCATAGAATTTGAGTGAGGTCTACAGTTTACAGAACCAATAATATAATTGTGTACATGTGTGCGCATGCGCATTGTGCAACACATTAGATATTCTACGAGGTTGACCTTAGGACTAGGGATTTTAATTTGAAAGTCATATTCCTAAATATAAAGATTTTCTAAATAAAATGAAATACTATACACCACTCTCTAAGTGCTATCTTATTTTAAATAAAACTATAAACTTCTTTGAATAACTTATTTTGACCAGAAACTAAAATAAAACAACACAATTCAAACTTACGTACAGTAAGTCTGGATTGTTTACAGACACATGGACCAATGGCTGAACCTAGAGATTTGGGCTATAGGGACCTCAAAACCGTTTTGAAACTGGACATCGAAAATTTCAGTCCCAGATTACAACACTTTCCTTTCTATAGGACATCCAGGTCTCAGAGAAGAGTCAAGTCTAGTGTGAGCATGACATCCAGGTCTCAGAGGAGAGTGAAGTCTAGTGTGAGTAAGACATCCAGGTCTCAGAGAAGAGTGAAGTCTAGTGTGAGCATGACATCCAGGTCTCAGAGAAGAGTCAAGTCTAGTGTGAGCATGACATCCAGGTCTCAGAGAAGAATGAAGTCTAGTGTGAGCAAGACATCCAGGTCTCAGAGAAGAGTCAAGTCTAGTGTGAGCATGACATCCAGGTCTCAGAGAAGAGTGAAGTTTAGTGTGAGCATGACATCCAGGTCTCAGAGAAGAGTGAAGTCTAGTGTGAGCATGACATCCAGGCCTCAGAGAAGAGTGAAGTCTAGTGTGAGCATGACATCCAGGCCTCAGAGAAGAGTGAAGTCTAGTGTGAGCATGACATCCAAGTCTCAGAGGAGAGTGAAGTCTAGTATGAGCATGACATCCAAGTCTCAGAAAAGAGTGAAGTCTAGTGTGAGCATGATATCCAGGTCTCAGAGAAGAGTGAAGTCTAGTATGAGCATGACATCCAAGTCTCAGAAAAGAGTCAAGTCTAGCGTGAGCATGACATCCAGGTCTCAGAGAAGAGTGAAGTCTAGTGTAAGCATGACATGATTTTTTTAAAAAAGGAAAGTTATTGTAATGGTCTTCAATTTTTGATGTCGAAATTTTATTTCCAATACTTTATTTATTTAGGTAGCCCTAGAGCCCAAATCATGTATTTAAGTCATTGATCTGCTTAATTCACGGGTGTTCCTACTTCTTAAGAACGTCTGAAATCGTAAAAATCGCCAAAGAACGGTAAGAACCGCAAAACATATCTTTGATTTTAGCAATAAGTTCAAAGGCACGTACATACAATAAAATTGACTCACAGATAATACCAAATTTCAACACTCTAGCACCTACCGTTTTTTTTATTAGATAGGATTCGTGAAAACGACCAATGAAAGTTTCAAATTCATCCGACATTTTCGTTTATTGTTTGAGATCGACTGCTTGTGAAGTCCTCCAGCCTGCGCCAGCTAGCGCGAGTATACAGTATTGCATTAAGTAGATGTTTATACTTGTGTGATTATATTAATTGAAGGGACTTCTAATAAATTCTATGCATGGTGTGCGAGTTTTTTTTTTTTTTTTTTTTTTTTTTTTTTTTTTAGATAATTTCAGAATTGATTCTGTCCATACGAGAGTAAAATTTCATTTGAGCAAATTTCCGAAAATGCTTCCTAACCGAGAATGAACGAAAAAACTCAGCATCGCCAATGAGTATCGCCGTAGGTAAAATCCATGGCAGAACTTCTAAGGATCAATGCAAGACTAAAATAGAGCAAATGTGTGCTTCTGAAATTTAGGAAGACAGTTTAAACACTTGTGAAAAAGATGGATGGCTGCATGAAGATTGGCGATACATCTACTGTCGATGATAATTCATTTTTTATATGGTCTTTAATTAAATTTATGGTGACATTAATGTGATGGGATTGTAAAAAATAATAAACGGAAAAACACATTTCAGAAAATATCTTTGGTTCATATCTCGATTAGGGAGCATCTCATATGAAATTTTAGTCAAATATTGATCCCTAGAATCGATTCTCAAATTATCTAAAAGAAAAAAAGAACTCGGACATTTTGTATAATAATACGTAGTCTATTAAAAAAATACGCGGACTGAGGTCATAAAAAAAAATCTACTTTATTTGGAAGTTACACGTCTGGGTCTCCTTCAAAGTACTCTCCTTCCCAACGCACACACTTATCCCTATGGAGTTTCCACTTGTTGAAACAGTCCTGGTACGCTTCTTTTGTGATGGCTTTCAGCTCCTTCGTCGCATTTGCCTTAATCTCCAAAATCATCTCAAACCTTCTTCCTTTGAGGGTTTTTTCAGTTTTGTGAATAAGAAAAAGTCAGAGAGAAAGGTCCTGAGTAAGAGGGATGGGGCAGAACAGTAATCGAGGGTAACGGAACGTCTGAGTAATGCCGTTCGACGCAAAAGGCCAGAAAAGTTCTTTTTGGAAAAGTGACATCTGATCTTTCCAGCACGACAACGCTCCAGCACATTCAGCACTCATAATTCGTGAGTTTCTCGCTAAACACTCGATTACTGGTCTTCCTCAACTCCCATACTCACCTGACCTTTTTCTTATTCCCAAAACTGAAAAAAAACCCTCAGAGGAAGGAGGTTTGAACGATTTTGGAGATTAAGGCAAGTGCGACGAAGAAGCTGAAAACCATCACAAAAGAAGCGTACCAGGACTGTTTCAACAAGTGGAAACTCCGTTGGGATAAGTGTGTGCGTTGGGAAGGAGAGTACTTTGAAGGAGACCCAGACGTGTAACTTCAATTAAGTAGATTTTTTTTTATGACCTCAGTCCGCGTATTTATTGTATAGACCTCGTATATGTTGTGTACGGGTAATTCCACATTGTGCATATTCTTTACAAGTTTACATAAATCTCTAATTTCTTCCGAATTGAAGGGCGAACATAATCTAGAAATGTATATTTCTTCCATATTTACTTGCTTTACTATCATTGAAGTTTGTTGAAATGTTTTGTCTACTCGCTTCTTACGCGCGAGCTTTTCATAAACTTCCTCTCAGGACGCAATTATTTCCAAGTGGGAACACATATTTCCAATAATCTTTTTATAAACTTTCTCAAATTGGAGGAGGCAATATAGTATCATCTTTATCAATCATTTCAATGGAAACACTATTGAAGTCAATGTTAGGTCTTGGTTCTGTTCTGACTAATATTTCATTCATATTGATTCTTGTTTCTATTGAGTCATTATTCATTTTAGAATCATTTATAAGCTCATTATTTCTATTAACTGAATCAATGAAACTTTGCTCTGATGAATCTAATTCATCTGTGAGAATGTTTTGGGATGTTGTGTTTGTAGAATCTTCTTCTTCCAATTGTTTCTGAGCTTTATGATGTTCATTTGAGATTTGTTTATTAGTGTCATCTTCAATAGATTGATTGATTCCACATTTGCTAGAATTTATTTGATAATCATTTGATATGATTTCATCATTGTTGTTCATACTCGACTGTCCACTCTTGACAAATTCATTATTTGATACATTTTTATTTATTTCATATTTATTTATTGTTGTATGATAATGATGAATCGGTGATATATTTTGATTACTAAAATCTGAAATTGAATCATCTTCATCATTATTAATATGATCTCCTAACGTTGCGCTATCTCGTGACAATTTTAGTAAATCATTACCCGCTATATTTGTTGAGCTATCTTGTGACATTTTTACCCATTCATTACTCACTATAGTTGATGTACTATCTTTTGATAATTTTAAATGTTCATTACTTGATGTTAATTTAAAATTTTTAGACTGATTTTGATTTAATTTTGAATTTGATAATTTTAAATATTCATTTGAGGTTTTAAATTGGTTTGAGGTGTATCGTTTTTCTTGGAAGGACTTCATTGAATTGGTTGGTGATTTTGATAAATTCTTTTTCAATTTTTCTTTATTTTCTCCTCCACATCCAGAATAAATGGCTGAACTTTTTCTTTTATAAAAACTATCCGATTTTCTTCTTATTTTCGTATCTTCAATTGTGTTTGAACGAGTGTATTTATACTTTTGATTTGATATAATTATATTTGTATCTTTATTATTTACATCACTTGTACTACCTGTGGATTATAGAACAAACAAAAATATTATCAAATCAGAATTTCTTCACTGATATTGTAATAATTATGTATTATAACTATGAAAGTGTAATAGTAAGTATTAAATGTTTTTGGGGGTGGTATTGGAAGAAAGTTGTAAACTCTTAACTTTTGTATTCCATGAACATAATATAATTCATGGTTTCAGCAATATCGGAAGATATTTATCAGGAAACGGTGAAAAATTTGAGCATTTTTTTTTTTTTTTTTTTTNAAAAATTTAAGCATTTTTTTTTTTTTTTTGAGTTTTCAAAAACTCAGTGCCAACGAATTATTGGACTTGGTCTCCTAGTAAAGGACTTAAAAACAAATGTTGATAGGTATAAAGTTATTTCGAAATGGTTAAAAACATAACTGGACCCAGGGGCAATAATGCTTTTCGCTGTGTGTCGTGGACGTGTATGCTAAAGTGAGTAAGTACAGAACAGAAGTTTGTGGCATGGCAGAAGGTGAGGAAAGCGACACAGACCCCAAATAGATTTGGGAACAAGTTGAATTTAAAGAAGAAGATTATTTATTACATACCTCTTTGAGATCTGGATATGTATTCATCAAAACTTGATTTGGGTGTAAATTTTCTTGGCACTTGTAAACTTTCATCACATTTATAACAAAGTCTACTGTCTGATTTAGAAACTCTTCTGATATGTTCATTACATTTAATACATCGATCTTCTTCATCTTCATTCTCAATCGGTGTTTGTCTTACTAACAAATGTCTTCGTGCAGTATCGGAACGTTTCGTACGATCTCTTATTCTTACAGTTACAGGACAATCGTTTGGTATGTATATATCCATTGCCATAGATGCTTGAGAGCCATGTACGATAGAATCCATAGATTCTTTTGAAGAGAGATGACTATATTGACGTGACATTTGACGAGATCTAGGTGGTGAAAAACATTCTTGTTGATAATCGGGAACGTCCATGGATACAGCCTGACGTTGAAGAATGTGAGGATTCAATAGAGCACATCCACCTTTAAATAAAGAAAAAGTAATTCCAATAAAAATAAGGCCATTTATACTCAGTGGCAGATTTAAACTTTCGCCTAGCCAGCGTCTATGGCACGTTGATTACACCAGTTCCCGTTAGATCACTGAAGTTAAGCAACGTTCAGCGAGGTTGTACTATGTGGGTGTCCGCGTGGGTTCGCTCCCTCGTGATGCTGGCTTTTTTCCGGCCCAACCCAGGCTGGGTGAGGTCAATGTGGGTAGCTGGTTTGCAAGTTTCCAGCGAATGGAGGGTAATACCCCCGTCTTGAATGACCAATAGATGTTAAAGAGACGTTAAGCCAAATTTTAAAAAAAAAAAAAAACTTTCGCCTCCCCTATGCAATTTAGAATTTGCCGCCTCCATTTTGACCAGAAAAGCGATTTTCGTTGCAGTATGCCTTGAAAATTTCAATTACCGCCCATATTTTGCCGCCCCTAAATTCTCCCGCCCTAGGCCTTGGCGTATGTTGTTTTTACGGTAACTCCGCCACTGCAGTTATACTCAACGTTATCAAAGCTATCCTGGGAGTGAAACTGGGCAGGCTCAACAAGGTATAGCTGGTGTGGGGACACCGGGACATGATCACGTTGCGGGAAATGATCACGTTGACCAGATGGCAAGGAAGGGGTCAGAAAGCCCCTTCATTGGTCTCGAATCGGCAATTGGTGTCAGCAAAGCTGAAGCGCGATGTTCGGTGAGACAATGGTTGAGGGAGTGCTGGGTCTCACTAGGCTAGAACTAGGCAGGGCAACAACACAGCAAACAAATAATGGCTGAACCATCAAAATCAAACCATCAAAATGATGATTCAATAAAGAGTTAAATAATAATAATAAAAAAATCTCGAACTGCTGATCTCTTTCGCATAAGTCGGAAACAAATAAGACTGGTCACTGGACTGATAACGGAACATTGAGGTCTTAGAAAACCTGCAATAAAGGGGAATAACAAGGGAAAGCCCATTGTGTATACTATGTGGGGAGGAGGAGGAAACAGCCTCTCAGGTAATCTTTGATTGCAATGCCCTACTCAATTGGAGAGTGAGTATCATCGGGCCACTATAACCCAGAGAGGAACTCGTCCAAAACAATCTGGTAAGAACACTGCTCAACCTCTCTGAACAGTTGAACCTTAGCTAGAGGACTAGCTTAATTCCAATAGACAAAAAGCCCATGATGGGGCTGAGGTGTAGGGATTCCAAACCATAGGGGGTGAAGAAATGAAATACTCAACGTGACATATAGAATTGTTTGCAGAATATTTTTTAATTTTTAGTTAACAAACCAAGGAAGATTAGTGAGGTTAAGCAGTGTCTAGCGAGGTTTCACTAAGTGATTGACCACGTAGGGTTGCACCTTTGTGATGCTGGTTTTTTCCTACCCAACCCCAGCTGGGTGAGGTCAATGTGTATATCTGGTTTGTAAGTTTCCAGCGAATGGAGGATAAAACCACCGTCTCGAATGACTAATAGAATTTAAAGAGACGTTAAGGTAAAGGAAAAAAAAACATACCTGACAGTGGATGCAATGAATTTCTACTTGTTTTTTCTAAAATTCCACTCATTCTTGGAGACATTTTATATGCTTTCGGTGATATTGTACCACTACCACTTAAAACTTTTGTTAAATCAACTAAATTAGGTGCCGATGGACTTTTATTTAGGGCACCAATACCTAATCCTGGACTTAAAAGACTTTTATCAATATTATTTTGTTGTAAATTCTTTGAAAATTGTATAAAAGCTTGGGTCATGGCTCTTCTATTGATGTCATTACATGGAGAACCTGGAATAAAAAAGTTGAGGAGATTATGATTGCTCTAGCCAGGACCATAGACAAAAAATTCGGTCTCAGGGGCGGGGGGGATGTACGGACTCCC
>CM022876.1:36125148-36135181 GCA_012654025.1 Pachypsylla venusta
CTCTGGACGTTGCTTAACTTTAGTGTTCGAACGGGAATTGATGTATTCAACGTGCGATAGACGATAGCACTAAGGAATTTTCGCATGAGTAAATAATGTAGGTATTTCAAAAATTTCAAAGTTCAGCTTTCAAAAATTTGTTTCACCTATTGCAAAAACTTTTGGGGGGAACTCTAACCCCCCCCCCGATGTATCNAACCCCCCCCCCGGTGTATCCCTGTTCGACTGTATTAGAAAGAGATGTAAAGTGGAAGCTCTACTGAATTACTTGGCGTCATTAACTCACCTATTGTGGCCATACTTCCACCAATTAACATCAATAAAAGCCCAAAACTGAGGGCTTTACAAGCATTCCAAAAACATCTTTTGGACAATTTGCTTCGATTAATCCATTGGGTGTCAGATGCCACTCCACTTAGTGCCGCACATCGCACGGATCCTCCCCCACCGGACGTTGCAGATCTATTTGAATTATTTCTCCATTGATTAGCAAGCAATGCTCCTTGACTCATTGTCGTCAGCCTAAAAGGGAAACAAAAAGAAAAGAAATTGTAATTATATGAGGGTGAATTCGGCCAACGAAAAGTGGCGAAAGTGACCATCACGTAAGGCAGAAAACGGAGATTTTTTATTCGATTTTTGGAAAAGACACATTACACACCTTGAAACGTAAAATATCAGACTTTTGAGGGCGGGTATTTTTTTTCGCGACGATACCAAAAGTTCATTATTGAAAAAAATAATCAATTTGGTTAAATTGGGATACNCGTTGCGTGTATGGAGGTGAGACAAATCTAAGAACTGTGCAGATATATCTGCACAGATTTATCGTTGCGTGTATGGAGGTGAGACAAATCTAAGAACTGTGCAGATATATCTGCACAGATTTATCGTTGCGTGTATGGAGGTGAGACAAATCTAAGAACTGTGCAGATATATCTGCACAGATTTATCGTTGCGTGTATGGAGGTGAGACAAATCTAAGAACTGTGCAGATATATCTGCACAGATTTATCGTTGCGTGTATGGAGGTGAGACAAATCTAAGAACTGTGCAGATATATCTGCACAGATTTATCGTTGCGTGTATGGAGGTGAGACAAATCTAAGAACTGTGCAGATATATCTGCACAGATTTATCGTTGCGTGTATGGAGGTGAGACAAATCTAAGAACTGTGCAGATATATCTGCACAGATTTATCGTTGCGTGTATGGAGGTGAGACAAATCTAAGAACTGTGCAGATATATCTGCACAGATTTATCGTTGCGTGTATGGAGGTGAGACAAATCTAAGAACTGTGCAGATATATCTGCACAGATTTATCGTTGCGTGTATGGAGGTGAGACAAATCTAAGAACTGTGCAGATATATCTGCACAGATTTATCGTTGCGTGTATGGAGGTGAGACAAATCTAAGAACTGTGCAGATATATCTGCACAGATTTATCGTTGCGTGTATGGAGGTGAGACAAATCTAAGAACTGTGCAGATATATCTGCACAGATTTATCGTTGCGTGTATGGAGGTGAGACAAATCTAAGAACTGTGCAGATATATCTGCACAGATTTATCGTTGCGTGTATGGAGGTGAGACAAATCTAAGAACTGTGCAGATATATCTGCACAGATTTATCGTTGCGTGTATGGAGGTGAGACAAATTTAAGAACTGTGCAGATATATCTGCACAGATTTATCGTTGCGTGTATGGCCGGGCTTAAAGAAAAAAAAAACCATCCCATGTCACGTGAGAAAGTCTCACGTGGGATGGTTTTTGGACCAAAGGATGGTGATTGGTTGAAATGTTTAAATTTTAATATTCAGAACCCAGTTGTATTGAATATTCCCCTATACAAAGCTTCCCCCATACATTCAGTAGTGAGGAAGCAAAAACATAGAAAAGACAACAGAGTTAAAAGTTCAAGTGGCGTTGCATTGTAATTATGCATTCATTCGTGTTGTATGATATTATTCAACTTGCATGATGTATTTATGAATACATACTCGACAACATTTGAGGGTTACCTCCTCACGGCCCGAGTCCACCCGAACTAATGGTGTTAAAATAGTTATAATGTAAGCTTCGTTCTGATGATTTCCACATTTCATTTGGCAAACGCAAGATGAAAGTTATTAATATCAGAGAAAATAGGGGAGGCAACAGGAAACCACCCTATACATCAATTCATTGCTGAGACAAAGTGGTCTTCGATTTTTAAGTACCAACTTTGGGTGGACCTAGATACCTTGGGGTACATTTCCGTATATGGGTTTATTAAGCAAATTTGCCTTTATTTGAGCTCTTCTATACGTGGTTTCTTTTTTTTTTCCTTTTTTTTCATAACCTTTGGAAACATCCTGTACTAGCAAACCCGTTTTTGAACTGTCAACTTAATCATGATCTTTAAAAGACAATGTCGATTCATTTCCAAATGTAAGAACATTAATTTAAAATTAAATTTTAATTTATCATTATTATTTACCAAATTTATATTAGACAATTTAGACATCCCATTGGTAACTTTAACACCTCAAAACACGCGGGCCCAAACTTTGATGTCATATTTGATTTTTCGTTAAAAACTTTAGAATTTTTATTTTAGGAAATAGTCTTTGATGTAAAAACACGACGAACGACTTTCGCATTTAAATTTTAGGACCCATACCTGGCAGCATGTTTCTGTATACTACTTGTGTGTGTGTGTGCGTGCCGTACCCAGGGGGGAGGGGCATGGGGTCTAGACCCCTCCCCGAAATTTCAATAAGTTTTTTTTTAATGAAAATTACTCTAGTTTCCACGTGACCTATAATATTTTTTTAGAAAGAGAACAACAACAGCAACATCAACAAAAACAACAACAACAGCTGCAGCAGCAACAACAACAACAACAGCGGCAATAGCAGCAGCAACAACAATGACAACAACAAAAACAACAGCCAGTACAAATCCATGGTACCATAAATACACCAGTTTCAGTTAGAAGTTAAGTAAATGTGACGTTCAGGTTTTACCAAGTAGGTGTCCACGTAGGTTTTTGACCTCGTGATGCTAGCTTTGCCCAACCCAGACTAGGTGAGGTCACTGTAGGTAGCTGGTTTGTATTTTTCAGCGAATCGAGAGTGGAACCCCTGTCTCGAATGACCAATAGATGTTAAAGATATGTTAAGCAACAACAAAAAAATCTATAACAGCGAGTGTTCTCATCTTAATGAGTTTCACGAATGACCTTAGATGTTAAAGAGACCTTAATAACCCCCTATCTCGAATGACCAATAGATGTTAAAGATATGTTAAGCAACAACAAAAAAAATCTATAACAGCGATTATTCTCATCTTAATGAGTTTCACGAATGACCTTAGCTGTTAAAGAGACCTTAATAACCCCTGTCTCGAATGACTTATAGATGTTAAAGAGACCTTAATCCATAAAAAACGATTTTTGATTTGATTTTTGGATCTGCTGTATATTTTATACATACCTTCCTGAAATCAAATATTGAGGGGAGTTAAAGCTAATGTTCTGTGATTGATTGCAAAATTCATTATTAAGAATAATATTTATTCTTAAAATACCTAATTCACAATTAAATTATTTTATGATATAAATATCACAGCAAATATTTATCTATTTATTTCATTAGCAAATAAAACAAAATAACAAAAACAAATCGAACTCACACAAATTTTATGTGCTCGTAACACAGATTCAACAAGGACTGTCCTGAGAATCTCGTTTCACCTCCTGAAACTGAAAGCTGAGAGCAGAAGGAGAGATCTTTATAGAATGAAGCTGCGAATACTCGTATATAGAATTAACCCTAGATAGACCAGTCATCCCAGACATCGAGGGTACAAATAAATAGCGTAGTTCTGCTTTTTAAATATGTTGTTGGGATACATGAGAGGAGTGTGAAACTAAGTTTGCTATTTCGAAAGACCTGTGCTCGCTGCGCGGTGGTCGAAAACGTTAGATTTTTTCGGACTTTTTTCAGATTTTTGGAAAAATATCGAAAACCGTGAATCGTACGGTAATAGTTATTCTATCTTTATTTAAAGTAAACAATTTGAGTCCAATTGCAACTCTGTGGCATTAACAGATCGCGAGATATAGTTTACTTTAAATAAAGATAGAATAACTATTACCGTACGAAAAAAGTTCATATGATCCCAGGGGGGAGTCATTTATAATGCCTTAAAAAAAATTAAGGCATTATAAAAAATGGGAATGAAAAATCGAAATAAGCCACAGGTGAATTCTATAGTTTTAGTGAAATCATAAAATAGTGAAGGTAGGTATATTCGAAAAAAATTTTCGAATATTGTCGACTTTTTCGAAAATTTGAGCTAAATATCTGCTCCAATAGTCATCCCAGGGGGGAGTCATGAGATAGGAAGCTGTATTCTATTTAGTTATCTGTCATTTAGACCCATATTGGAGCATTTAGGCACAGTAAGATTTTTCCTTTTCAAAACTAGAATGTACTGCGTTCAGCCAAAATTAGAAATTGGTTGCATGTGAAGGTAGGTATAGACATTTGCATTGCCAACATGTAGTCCATATGATGTTTGCAGCACGACTTAGGGCAGTCGTCCCTTGAAAGTGATAAAGCGCGAATAAGCTGACGCTAACTAAGTGATACTACACGCTACCACGGGAGACTGCACGCTGCTACGGGCGACCTCATGCGACTCAAGGAGGTGTAGTTGCTCTTAGTAACATGAGCTCATAGTCGCTTTCAATGGACGACTAGGGTTAAAAAAAAGAATTCCGGCCCAATGGGGACGTTCATATAAATATGTACCTCAACCTTTAAGGGATTGATAAAATACGTGACGATGCTTCTCTAGGGTTAAAGTGGGAGAAAAAAAGAGCAAATTTGAGTGAAATTTCGTTTCTATGGTAATATCACAGATGGAAACAGAGAAAGTTGAGGAGTGGGTACCAGTAAGAGATAAAGGTGGTGTGTGGGGGGAGGGAAAGGTGCGTTGTGTCTGGCAAAGGAAGACGACTCCAGGCAGAAATTAAGGGTCACAAAGAAACAGACAAATTGGACTTCATTTTGTACGGTCATTAAACATATGAGGGCTGAGGGCCGAAAATTAATCAATTAATTCTAGGAATATAATAATACTTGTCTAACTTCACTTGTACTGTCATTAAACATATGAAGGCCAAAAATTAATCAATTAAATCTAGGAATATAGGTACCTACCTAATAATAATTGTCTAACATCACTTTGTACTGTCATTAAACATATGAAGGCCGAAAATTAATCAATTAATTCTAGGAATATAATAATTGTCTAACTTTAATTTGTACTGTCATTAAACATATGAAGGCCGAAAATTAATCAATTAATTCTAGGAATATAGGTAATAATAATTGTCTAACATCACTTTGTACTGTCATTAAACATACGAAGGCCGAAAATTAATCAATTAATTCTAGGAATATAATAATTGTCTAACTTCACTTTGCACTGTCATTAAACATATGAATGCCGAAAATTAATCAATTAATTCTAGGAATATAATAATTGTCTAACTTCACTTTGTACTGTCATTACATACAGGGTGTCCCATTTTAAACGGCCATCTCAATTTATTACGAAACCGTTGGAGTGACAAAAAAAATATTCTGACCGAATGTTCATAAAAAAGAGGGGGACGTATTATGTTGACCTTGGCTGACTTGCCATGCTTGTCCTTTCCTTGAAGGACAATCTTGACAAGTCAGCCAAGATCATCGTAATACGTCCCCCCTCTTTTTTATGAACATTCAGTCAGAATAATTTTTTTGTCACTCCAACGGTTTCGGAATAAATTGAGGTGGCCGTTTAAAATGGGACACCCTGTATGAAAGCCGACAATATTCTAGCAACCTAATAATAATTGTCCCTACCATTAATTTTCATCAAAATTGAGTTCAAACATTTTCTATCGTGGTAAAACGACCTTAAAAGAAAAAGCGTTAAGTTAACCAGATCGGTTGTCTTTTGCAAACGATTACACTCTCACGATAAAAAAACTTGTATAGGTACGCCTGACTTCAAGCGAAAATAGCGAGAGCTTGTCGCATAGGGCTTTCATATCTTACAGATTCGTAACTATTACTAGTCTGGTTGTCTGGACCCTCGTAACATCAGGGGCACCTAAAAAGTGATACATAGCCTTTGAAAAATGCTGCAAATTTAGCACATTGGGGTTTATTATTTTACAGCCTGAAAAAAAGAAAATCCCATGGAATTTTCGTGCTCCTGAATTTGAGATATTTACCACTATTGGAGGACATGGCAGGAGGATTATCAATATCTTGTCGGCGTCCTCAGAGTAGCATACAATGCTACCTACCTCTTTCACCACCATCACCTTCCGTGATGGACACGAAAAGTAAAAGTGACGTGAGGCAGGGGTGGTTCCCCTACCCAGGTCCGTATCCAGAACAGGGTTTCGCGGGGTCAACCCCCCCCCGAAATTTTTGAAAAGTTTGATTTTTCTTATAATCCCTATATGGTAAAACTCTCTTTACATGAACTCCCCTCCAAAAATAAAATCATTGATATAGATGAAACCCCCTCCCCATGGATAGGGCCTGTCGCTACTTACCGCCACTGACGCCGGAAATCAAAAGAAATCAACAAATTTCGTAATATAATATTAAGTTGTCTATCACATTTTATTAGAAATAAAATTTGTTTAATTTAAATAAATAATCTATTATATAATCATATAATATAAAGACAGCGTGTTTTTCTTGTTCACGTTAATTGAAAAACTACCTTCTCATCAATCGGTACCAAATTTCTAGCGCTTACCATTCCCCTTTTAGATAGGATAAATGAAAACCGCTAAAACGCGGGAAAAACACCAACGGTGTCTTCGATTACACCAAGATGTTTCATCTATATCGGTTAACGCTAAGTGGCAGAAGTGCCCATCACGGTGCACGACGGACAAACGTTTTTTTTTTTGATTTTTGGATTTTACGTACCTTGAAACGTAAAATATCAAATTTTGAGGGGGGGGGGAGGTAATTTTTCTTTTAGATTTTCTTCCAAATAATAAACAAAAATTAATTTTCTTCCTCTTGCTTTAGAAAACTGGTAGCATTGATTTAAATTAAATATATAAATTCATTTTCTCCTTCTTGCTACAGAAAACTGGCAACATTGTTTTCAATTAAATATATAAATTAATTTTCTTCTTCTTGCTATGGAAAACTATTATCATTGATTTAAATTAAATATATAAATTAATTTTCTTTAAAAAAAAAAAAAAAAAAATTAACAGGAAATAAAATTTGTAAATAATTTAAAATGAACTAATGACCGATTCCATAATTCTCTAGCAACCAGTTGTTAATGATCGGCCGAATAATAGAGCACACTCAATATAAATTTGCCTATAAGTTAATCATTTTAAGTAGATATGGATTGAGGTTATAGAGAGCTAAAGTGTAAGTTCTAGTGAAATGACCTTGTAAATATCACTCCAGAAATATCTTACCTTTTTGTTCTATTGAAATTACCTTGGAAGTATCACTCCAGAAATAACGTACACTCTTTGTTCTAGTGAAATGACCTTGTAAGTATCACTACAGAAATAACGTACACTTTTTCTTCTAGTGAAATAACCTTGTAATTATCAGTACAGAAATAACGTACACTTTTTGTTCTAGTGAAATGACCTTGTAAATATCAATCCAGAAATATCTTACCTTTTTGTTCTATTGAAATGACCTTGGAAGTATCACTCCAGAAATATTTAAAAATTGGTTGACAGAGAAATGTCGGTAGAATCGGCTACAAATATTTAATAAGGAGTAGGTATACACATATTATACCTACCACCAATACTGCGTGTCCCAAAAGTCCGAGACCACCTGAATATCTTTCGAAAGGATTTATGAGGAGTTTTGAAATTTTGCATGGTATTATATACCAATTTAAACCACATGACTGTGTAACCAAATTTTCAGGGGCGAGTCCCATGTGGCCCCAGGGGGTACAAATTTTATTTTTTAAATAGGTACCCCCATCTTCTGATACATTTTCAGAAAAACAATAGAATTAGAAGTACGTTGCAAAAATTTTACATGTGTAGCGTGTTTGGTTTCAAAATGGCGGCCATTTGAAATTTCCAAGACATGACTTCCAAGAGTGTCTAAAACTAGGCGAATTATTTGCAATGGGATTGCATGAGACACCAAAGTCGAGAAACCTGTTTTTTTTTTAGACATAATTCGTCTAGTTTCAGACACCCTTGGAAGTCATGTCTTGGAAATTTCAAATAGCCGCCATTTTGAAACCGTTTGGTACTAGACGTGTGATTTTTTTTGCTAAGTACTTACAATAATATTGTATTTCTGAAAATCTATGAGAAGATGGGGGTTCGTATTTTAAAAAAATGGACCCCCTGGGACCTCATGGGACCCGCCCCTTAAAAAATTGGTCACACCATCAGGTGGATTAATTTGGGGTATAATACCATGCAAAATTTCAAAACTCCACATAAAGCCGTCCAAAAAATATTCAGGTGGTCTCGGATTTTTGGGACACGCAGTATATAAAATTAACTAATCAATTACTCTATCAATTTCAAAAACTTATTAAATAAACAATATTGGCACTCTATTAATTTTAAGTTTAACAAAATTTGCTATCTAATCAAATAAATAGATGTGGCTCTGTGAGCGACTACGGCGCTTTGATTACTGAAGTTAAGTAAAGTTCAGCGAGGTTCAAATTTTCAACGTTCAATTTTAAAAATAATACCAAAATGGGGAATACCCTGAGAAGTGATTAATTTATTTTGTCTATGTTTCAAATATGACTCGACATATGAAAAGTGTTACTTTTTCTAAGCCTTTGTGTGTATTTTTTTTTAAAGTTCAAACACAACTTTTTTCTCATGTTGGGGAACCACAAATTTTTTCTAGAAATTAGCTGAAATTATCAAGTTAGAGGTTAAAAAAAAGGGCGTGTACAAAAATTAAAAATTTGGATGCCATTTTTGGCCACTATAAAAAAATGATTAAGGGCCATATTATAAAACTCCACTTGAGTGCGAGTTGGAGTGGTCACTAACACTTAAGTGTCTGATTTCTATTTTAATAAATGTTCTGATAAAAAAAATACATGTAATTATAATATAAAAACAGAAATTTTAGAAGTGCGAGTGGCAACTTCGCTAATTTGTAGTCGGAGTGACAACTCACAATTGAGTGGAGTTTTATAATATGGCCATTAGTGTTAATTCACTTTTTCTTTAGTCGCATAGTATCCACCAAGCGAAATAGAAAGTTGTCCAAATATGGCCTTATCCATTTGTAGACTTTAAAAAAAAATGATCCTGTAACTCGACTATTTATCGTCTAGAAGATCTAACTTATTAACGAATCTCGTATAATTAACTCTATCGATTTTAAAATGTCTATTGAATAAATTGTTAAACAGTGTTGTACATCTATTACGTTCGACAAAACTATTAAGTTCAACATTATCTAAATGACGAAACAATAAACTGTAATATCTCTATCAATTTCAAATATCTGTCGAATAAATTTTCTGAACAGTTGTAACTCTATCAATTGCAATAACTGTATAAATTTCAAAATGTCGGTTCCAGACAGATACTATTAATTTTTTTTTTGGAGCAAGTTACAATCTTAAAATGTGGTTTAATATAATTTAAAAAGTCTTTTTAAAAGTTTTAGGGGTGGGAGATTAATTAAAAAATTAAACACTTTTTCTTCCGTATTAAAATTTATTGAATATATTGAACTGAAGTAAACATCTTTGTTTTGTTTGGAAACCATAGTTGTACCAACATGAAAAAGTATTAAAAGTTACTAGGTTTGAATGTCCAGTACAAGTTTGTTTATTTTATCAATATAAGCGTTAAGATGAATGTCCCTCCCCCAGAGAGGTTAGGAAACGTTTTGATCGGCCATGCCTCGATTAAACTTGTTCTTCTCATAAAGTCGCTCCCTAAACACTCTTGCGCCATTCGGAAAAAAACCTCGATTTTCA
>CM022876.1:36156692-36217017 GCA_012654025.1 Pachypsylla venusta
ACAAAGTAGTCTACCTGAAATGGAGGACTAGGGAAGGCAACAGGAAACCACCCTATACATCAATTCATTCCTGAGACAAAGTAGTCTACCTGAAATTCGGGACTACTGCAAACCAGTTGTTTAATTGTGAACTTGATGATGTGTATAACTTACGTGTACAATATCTCGGCTCGTCTGATTTGTCACCACAATCATCTACAGAATTACAATATTTTGTTAGGGGAACACAAAGGCCATTATCGCACAGGAACTCGGAGGCTTTACAATTCTTTTGATTAACGACGGAAGATATTTGGACCATTAGAACATACAAGATAGACAGATATTCCAACATGACGGCAGTAATGTGTGGCACCTGAAACAGTCAGAAAATACGGGGACCCATTGAAATAAGTTGTATTATAGACTAGCGGGACCTGCCCGTGTCATATCAACTTATGATAGTGTTCATATCCATGGGCGTACGCAAGGGGGGGCAGGTTAGAGCAGCTGCCCCACCCCCCCTAGAAAATCCAACTTATACTAGATAAAAAATCTTTTCACCCGTAACTTACAAAAATCTGGTGTGAACATCACACGACTTTCCTTATGTATACAAAGCGGGCTTCAACCGCTAATTAGCGGCCAACAATATATTACACTTCAACCTTAGTTGTATTTTTCAATTTCTTGTATGAAATTGATATAAATAGGCACCAAATTTCAAGTTCTAGTTCTTTCCATTCTGGTTTTAGGCGGAAACGACAAGAAGCGGCCTTCAACCGCTAATTAGCGGCCAACAATATATTACATTTCAATCTTAGTTGTATTTTTCAATTTCTTGTATGAAATTGATATAAATAGGTACCAAATTTCAAGTTCTAGTACTTTCCATTCTGATTTTAGGCGGAAACGACAAGAAGCGGCCTTCAACCGCTAATTAGCGGCCAACAATATATTACACTTCAACCTAAGTTGTATTCTTTAATTTCTTGTTTGATTTTGTATAAATAGGCACCAAATTTCAAGTTCTAGTTCTTTCCATTCTGGTTTTAGGCAGAAACGACAAAAAGCGGCTTTCAACCTCTAATTAGCGGCGAAAAATATATTACACTTCAAATTAAGTTGTATAGTTTTCAATTTCTCGTATGAAATTGATATGTATAGGCACCAAGTTTAAAGTTCTAGCTACTCATTTTAAGCAGGATATGCGAAGACCACTAAAAAGCGGCATAAAACCGTCAACGGTATATTCGATTTCCACCAAAAGCTTATTTTGCCGTTCATGGCATAAAAGTAACATACATACCAAATTTCAAGTCTCTAGCACTTGCCGTCATAGGCGTAGGTACGGGGGGGCGGGGACAAGGGGGGCACGTGCCCCCAATAATTTTGGACCTTACACTAGATATTTCGAGTTTTTAATTTCCTACCGTTTTTTCTTACCGTCCATTAATTTAAGTAGAATTTCATTTGGATAGAACGCCGCCCCAATCCGAAATGTTTAAAAAAAAATATATAAAATAAAAAAGCTGGCCAGTATAAAAAGTAAGAAAAGAAGTACCTCTTGTCGACTTCTTTGATCTCATTTGTTTGATTTAATCGACTGGTTTGTCTGGCGCACCTACAATCTACATAAATAGGCATGTTGCATGCCATCTTATCTTTATTCTTTGCACATCATTGATAATAAGTACATATAAATATGTTTTAATTCATTGCACAACTACTGCCATGTCTCAGCCAACTACGGCTATGCCTCAGCCGCATGCAAGCGGGTGGAGCCCGCTGTTATTATTATTATTTTTAAATGTCCCCCCCAATAATTTTGCTCCAGCTACGCCTATGCTTGCCGTTCTTGAGATATATTGTTCACAGACAGACGGACAGACACACATTAGGCTCTGGGGACCCCAAAACGTGTTTAAACTCGACTTCGAACATTTCAGCTCCTTACAATACTTTCCTCTTTAAAAGAAAAGTAAAAAAAAAAAAAACACCTGTAAAATTGTATTACTAATTTTAATAAAATTATTAATTTTAATTGAACTGTGAAATAATTATTATTATTTATTGTGTACTACAACAAAGTTGGTTGTGGACACATTACAATATATCTAATCAAACATTACCTGAAATAAAAATATATCTTTCTTATATATAAAATTCACCTGTCACGGTGTTTGTCTCAATACTCCTCCAAAACGGCTTAACCGATTTTAATGAAATTTTGTATGTACATTCGGTAGGTCTGCGAACAGGTTTATATCTATCAATATATGTAAAAATGAATGTTTGTATGTATATAATTATGTATGTAAGCATGTATGTATATATGTATGATCCGATTACTATGAAACTTTCGTGAGTTGTTAAGCATATGTCCGAGATGGTATCTGGCCAAAAAAACATACATTTTAGGGGCGGGGTTATGTGAGGCCGCCATCTTGGAATTTCGCTTTTCCTCAATATATTAAGAACCGCTTAAGTTATTACGACCAAACTTTTGTGAGATACTTTAGGTTTGACCTTTAACAGGTTTGGATCACTTGAGTCACATATTTTGTGGGTGGGACCATCTGAGACCGCCATCTTGGAATTAAGCTTTTAGTACCTCGGTGATATGATAACTAATGTAAAAGCTAGATTTATTCTCATTTTTTCCCCCATTCTTCGCGAAACGAAGTTCGTCGGGTCAGCTATCTAATATATAAATATGACTACTTTACTTAAAATAATATCTGAAGAAAAGACTAAATCCTACGATGACTATGATATCTACGGCCATGCCTCGGCCACGCGCAAGCGGGCGAAGCCTGCTTGTATATATATATTTTTTCACCAATACAATGCTTTAAACACTACGACGTCTCCGTGGCAGAGTGCGCATCACACTCCGCTTGCACCAAGGAGGTTCTGGGTTCGATTCCTGGACGGGTCGAAAATTTGAAAACGATTTTTTCGAATTTTCTACTTGGTCTGGATGTGTTCGGGGGTAACTCAGCCTCCTGAGGACAATTGAGGAGCTATGGTAATAGCGCCAAGTGGTAGCATTAAAAGGTAAAAATTGTTAAAGTGTAGCTTAGGCTTAGTGATATTGGAGTGAATGTTGAAAATACCTTGTAATGCTATAATGCCCACAAACATTGTAACATAATAACACAAAGAAATATAGGTACATTTTTTTTTACATTTTTACCTATACTTCGTTCGTATATGGGAAGATAAAGTAAAAAAAAGTATAATATATCCCGAAAAATAAAGAATTAAAATTAAATAATATTGTTAATTTTTATATTTCATCAACCAGTCGTGGATACATTGAGGGGAGGGCAATATGGGTGATAGCCCCCCCCCTCTCCAGAACTGAAGAAATTTAACGCCTATTTAAATCAGGTTCAACCTGAACATAAATATTTTAGGTCGTCTTAACACGGTCGCGTCAGTTCAATACTGAATGTAAACAACAACACGGATACTAGAAAATAGCTAACGTTGTAAATCAGGTTCAACCTGAACATAAATATTTTAGGTCGTCTTACTTCGGTCACATCGGTTCAAAAATGAATGTAAACAACAACACGGATACAACATTATATAGTCCAACCTACACATAAAAATTTTAGGAACCCCCTGAAAAAATAGGCCTTGTTATCAGCTTCGTATCCATTCGAAACTGCAATGGAACTCAAAAGGAAACGATAACATTGATACAAGAAAATGGCTGACGTTCCAAATCAGGTTCAACCTGAACATAAATATTTTAGGTCGTCTTACCACGGTCGCGTCAGTTCAATACTGAATGTAAACAACAACACGGATACTAGAAAATAGCTAACGCTGTAAATCAGGTTCAACCAGAACATAACTATTTTAGGTCGTCTTACTTCGGTCACATCGGTTCAATAATGAATGTAAACAACAACACGGATACAACATTATATAGTCCAACCTTCACATAAAAATTTTAGGAACCCCCTGAAAAAATAGGCCTTGCTATCAGCTTCGTATCCATTCGAAACTGTAATGGAACTCAAAAGGAAACGATAACAATGATACAAGAAAATGGCTGACGTTCCAAATCAGGTTCAACCTGAACATAATTATTTTAGGTCGTCTTACCACGGTCGCGTCAGTTCAATACTGAATGTAAACAACAACACGGATACTAGAAAATAGCTAACGCTGTAAATCAGGTTCAACCAGAACATAAATATTTTAGGTCGTCTTACTTCGGTCACATCGGTTCAATAATGAATGTAAACAACAACACGGATACAACATTATATAGTCCAACCTTCACATAAAAATTTTAGGAACCCCCTGAAAAAATAGGCCTCGCTATCAGCTTCGTATCCATTCGAAACTGCAATGGAACTCAAAAGGAAACGATAACATTGATACAAGAAAATGGCTGACGTTCCAAATCAGGTTCAACCTGAACATAAATATTTTAGGTCGTCTTACCACGGTCGCGTCGGTTCAATAATGAATTGGAACTCAAATGTAAACAACAAAACGGATACAATATTATAGTCCAACCTTGACATAAACATATTAGGAAACCCCTGAAAAAATAGGCCTTGTTATGAGCGTCGTATCCATTCGAAACTACAATGGAACTCAAAAGGAAGCGATAACATTGATACAAGAAAATGGCTGACGTTCATAATCATGTCCAACATAGTAATGCCAAAGTATCTAATTTCGATATCCTACATTTCTTATTTCTTCGTTGATAACATTACGTGCCCCTCCCCCCCCAATCCAGCATCTCCTATCACACTCCATCTCTCCCACTCCAATTTTTTATTACTTTTTACATTCCTACCTCCCAATCCCTCCTCACTTTCTCCCACTTCCAGATACTTTTCCTTTTTATTTACGCTCTTCTTTCATATTCTTCTCTGGTTAAATTGAAATGAGATTTCTTGTTTTTTATTGCCACTCCTCATACAAAATGTATATTTACAATCTCATCTTCTCTTCACACAACACAAATCTGTCTCATACAATATGCTAGAGGATATTCTTCATACAAAATGTATATTTACAATCTCATCTTCTCTTCACACAACACAAATCTGTCTCATACAATATGCTAGAGGATATTCTTCATACAAAATGTATATTTACAATCTCATCTTCTCTTCACACAACACAAATCTGTCTCATACAATATGCTAGAGGATATTCTTCATACAAAATGTATATTTACAATCTCATCTTCTCTTCACACAACACAAATCTGTCTCATACAATATGCTAGAGGATATTCTTCATACAAAATGTATATTTACAATCTCATCTTCTCTTCACACAACACAAATCTGTCTCATACAATATGCTAGAGGATATTCTTCATACAAAATGTATATTTACAATCTCATCTTCTCTTCACACAACACAAATCTGTCTCATACAATATGCTAGAGGATATTCTTCATACAAAATGTATATTTACAATCTCATCTTCTCTTCACACAACACAAATCTGTCTCATACAATATGCTAGAGGATATTCTTCATACAAAATGTATATTTACAATCTCATCTTCTCTTCACACAACACAAATCTGTCTCATACAATATGCTAGAGGATATTCTTCATACAAAATGTATATTTACAATCTCATCTTCTCTTCACACAACACAAATCTGTCTCATACAATATGCTAGAGGATATTCTTCATACAAAATGTATATTTACAATCTCATCTTCTCTTCACACAACACAAATCTGTCTCATACAATATGCTAGAGGATATTCTTCATACAAAATGTATATTTACAATCTCATCTTCTCTTCACACAACACAAATCTGTCTCATACAATATGCTAGAGGATATTCTTCATACAAAATGTATATTTACAATCTCATCTTCTCTTCACACAACACAAATCTGTCTCATACAATATGCTAGAGGATATTCTTCATACAAAATGTATATTTACAATCTCATCTTCTCTTCACACAACACAAATCTGTCTCATACAATATGCTAGAGGATATTCTTCATACAAAATGTATATTTACAATCTCATCTTCTCTTCACACAACACAAATCTGTCTCATACAATATGCTAGAGGATATTCTTCATACAAAATGTATATTTACAATCTCATCTTCTCTTCACACAACACAAATCTGTCTCATACAATATGCTAGAGGATATTCTTCATACAAAATGTATATTTACAATCTCATCTTCTCTTCACACAACACAAATCTGTCTCATACAATATGCTAGAGGATATTCTTCATACAAAATGTATATTTACAATCTCATCTTCTCTTCACACAACACAAATCTGTCTCATACAATATGCTAGAGGATATTCTTCATACAAAATGTATATTTACAATCTCATCTTCTCTTCACACAACACAAATCTGTCTCATACAATATGCTAGAGGATATTCTTCATACAAAATGTATATTTACAATCTCATCTTCTCTTCACACAACACAAATCTGTCTCATACAATATGCTAGAGGATATTCTTCATACAAAATGTATATTTACAATCTCATCTTCTCTTCACACAACACAAATCTGTCTCATACAATATGCTAGAGGATATTCTTCATACAAAATGTATATTTACAATCTCATCTTCTCTTCACACAACACAAATCTGTCTCATACAATATGCTAGAGGATATTCTTCATACAAAATGTATATTTACAATCTCATCTTCTCTTCACACAACACAAATCTGTCTCATACAATATGCTAGAGGATATTCTTCATACAAAATGTATATTTACAATCTCATCTTCTCTTCACACAACACAAATCTGTCTCATACAATATGCTAGAGGATATTCTTCATACAAAATGTATATTTACAATCTCATCTTCTCTTCACACAACACAAATCTGTCTCATACAATATGCTAGAGGATATTCTTCATACAAAATGTATATTTACAATCTCATCTTCTCTTCACACAACACAAATCTGTCTCATACAATATGCTAGAGGATATTCTTCATACAAAATGTATATTTACAATCTCATCTTCTCTTCACACAACACAAATCTGTCTCATACAATATGCTNCTTCCATGATCTGACGGGAACTGGTATATTCAACGTGGTATGATCGTTGGCTCTCACATTGTTTACATTATCTCTCTGTGAAACTAGATGAGTTCAACGCCACGATGCTGTTATGGTATAGGTACCTTTTGCCCAGCCCCCCCCCGAAAAAAAATCCTGTGTACGCCCCTGGCTGGGAAGTCTGTGACATGTACTAAGATTATGAACATATTGCAAACTTATAATCCACATACTTCGATGTGTCATTCCAGATATAGCAACGACATCTCAGAGATTCCACGATATTCCAAAGCCGTGCTACATAATAACCAAAGTGCATCTTTAGATAGTTCTGTAGATGTTCATAATCACATATCTAATAGTACACCATCCTCAGCAGACTTTACTAGCTTATGTCCGAGTGAGGTGTGACGTTCCAGAATAATTTGAAGTTCAACTAATTTGAAGTTCAACTAATTTGAAGTTTTAGATTCCAGCAAGGGTTACCATGCCAGCAATGGGAACAGCTAAAGAGAGTAGGCAAAGAAAAGGACTTACTGTAGGGCAGGGGTTCTCAACCTTCTCAATACCAAGTACCACTTGGTATTTTTTTTCGGATTTTTGAAGTACCACCACCCTGGGGGGGGGGGAGGTTGTATAAAGGAAAACAAAAAAAAATATCAACATATGGGACCATAATTCCACAAAAAATCTAAGTTAAAAAAGAATCATGCAAAGGTACCTGATAAGATGGAAAACAGAGTGGCAGAGTGAGTAGAAAGGTGGGGGTTTGAACCCACTTCCTCCTGTTCTGATGAGATTACTACTATACCTACTCTTATCAGAAACAATTGCTTCAATATCAGGCTGAAGAATACTAATTTTTACGCGAATATCATGAGAAACATCTAATTTACTTCTATACTTGTTTTCCAAGTACAACATTTGAGAAAATGCAGATTCGCACATATATGTGGTAACAAAGGGTAATAGGGCTTTTAGTGCTTTCTTGAGAAGACTTGAATATTTGATCTTCTTGATTTTCATCCAAAAATCAACTAAAATACTACTACTGTTGGGCATATCTTTCACGGTGCTGTCACTTGTCAGATCAAAAAACGATTCTTTATCTTGTTGTTGTAGTAGCGGCAGGTGAATTGGTCGCCAACAAACTGAGCAGTACCAGACTGGTCCCGGATGGGTTTCGATTCCTGCCATGACTAGTAGTAATTGGAGCAACCCGGCCGGAAGTAGTTGCTCCACCGATGAAAAGTCATCGAATGACAGTGACAGTGGCTGCCGAGTGGGTTTGATGGTTCTTGGCTGGATATTCTTGCAGAGATCCAGGTCGTTCCGGTGCGTAGAACCGACCATCGTGAGGACGTGCGTAGAACCGACCATCTGAGTTTTCTGCGAACGAATTTCACTCTAAGTCATTCGTATTATTAGGAGGGACTTTTTTTTACATAATGCCTACATTTATTTTATGATATGTGTACAACTGAAAATGGCTCCGCGTACCACCTGAAATGGGCCCGAGTACCACCGGTGGTACGCGTACCACCGTTTGAGAACCCATGCTCTAGAACAAACTAAGCCCTGATGACAGTGCCTTGAAAATAAATGAGTTGTATTAGTAAAAAATGTTTTTCTTTTTAGTTTTAGAAAAAAAATGTTCTTCGGGTCACCAGTATGATCCAAAGTTATTGCCGTCCTTTCTGTGATGTGGATACTCCTGGGGGCTCAGGAGAAGAAAGTAAATAGAAAATGAAAAGGTGAAAACTGTCTACTAGTGGGGAAGAAGAAAATTAACTTAAGAAAAGAAAGAAAGAGTATAAGATTGGAAAATGCGCAGAGAATTTTTTATATCTTGGAACTCTGGCCTTAAAGTATTTGTTTCGATAATGTTAGGGAAAAAATCCTTTCTTATCTGGGACGCGACGCAAGGCCCGAATGGTGCAAGCGTTTTTAGGGATCAACTTCCAGTTTTTACCGAAAAAAACAACAACTTCATCATCGAGGCATGGCCGATCAAAACGTTTCCTAACCTCTTTGTTTTGGGGGACGTTTATTTTAACACTTGCATTGATAAAATAAACAAACTTGTTCTTCTCATGAGGTCGCTTATCCCTAAAAAATCTTGCACCATTCGGAAAAACTGTTGCTCCATTCGGGCCTTGTGCCGAATCCTTCACATCTGTACCTTGTACGATAAAGTGTAGCATGCGAATGGATAAATGCTATTTCGCAAGTGTACGACATGATTCAAAAAGAAAGAAAAAAATCTGTGCCCTTGTGACACATGGGGTTTATCATTTCACTGGCTAAAAAAAAAAAAAAAAATACACCACCCAAAATTTGATATTTTACGTTTCTAGGTACGCGGAATACAAAAATTGAATAAAAAAAATGAATTTGTCCGCCGCCTACCTTAACGTGTACACTACACACCGCCCGCCGTCATGGGTACTTACGGTTAACCGATTTTGATGAAATTGGGTATGGGGGTTCTATTTGAGGTCTAATTATGCTAAAATTTTAGTATCGTACTGAAGTGAACAATCTGTATAAGGAATGTTGTGTAAACATCCTGTATACTTCTCCTACCTATTTTTGATTTCTCCTTCTTTCTTGAATTTCGAGAAGAAGTTATTTTTAGAGTCTTGTAGGAGGGTGGTCGGGGTGAAGGGGGGGAAATATGAATGACATATTTTATTGCTCTCCCATTACAGAGCATTGTTTTGTTTACATTTTAGAATGCATAGTTTGATTTTGTACTAGAAAAATCCTTTATTCGAGAACCTTCGTTTTGAATGTGGGTATATATAGGGGCACTCACGTAGAAGCGAGTCAGTATTATTTGAGTGATAAACGAAGTCAGTATAATTTTGGAAGCGAGATCGATAAGTTGAGTTTTCTAAGTGTTAATTTCGTTCAGTGAGTGATTAATTCGTGTGTATTTTCGGGCGTTTTTAAATTCGGTGTTTGCGAACAGTATTCAATTTTTTTTTGTGTTACGTTTTTTTTTATTTATTTATTTATTGTAATTTCTATTTTTAATAAATTATTTTAAGATTTATTTTATTTATTTTTAAAGTCAGTTAACGCGTTTTAAATTCACGACAACTTAATCCTCGAACCCTAAGTCTACAACAGTGCCTTATAATTGGCGAAAGCGGCATATCACAAAGAATCCTGGACAAGAAACGAGAGATTTTCTGACGCGCGGAATCTATTCCGTTTGCGGCTTGCAATTTGCAAGATCCCTCCGGCCACTTCTTTTCTTTTTTTTTAACTTTTTATGTTTACATGTTAGCCTCAGTAGCTTAGTTGGTAAGAATGACGGATTCGTAACCAGGAGGCTGTTGATTCGAATCTATGCGAAGACAACAAAATTTGGTAATAACATGGGGAAGTGCATTGTGACAAAGCATTACCTTTAATACATGTTAACTTGTTAACTTTTTTATGCCGCACTTATAATTGGGACCTATTTACATCCACTTATAATCCATGAACTCATAAAGTTTCGGGCAAATGGTCTGGAAAAGATTAAACCTTTGGAATACACTTGATAAAATATCGTGACCGAGCAACTGAAGGTCACCTGGGGAAACAGAGTTCCAACTGCTATTGAAAATGGAAAACCCGTGTCGAGCGCCGTATGAAAGCTCAAGAGA
This sequence comes from Pachypsylla venusta, assembly GCA_012654025.1. Lineage (NCBI taxonomy): Eukaryota > Metazoa > Arthropoda > Insecta > Hemiptera > Aphalaridae > Pachypsylla > Pachypsylla venusta. The sequence continues at coordinate 36,167,403 of CM022876.1, forward strand.
ATTATTTTGAGGGAGATCATAGTCTAATCGTGTGTAAGTGTAACCAAGTAAAATAGTCTCATTAGTTTATTACAGACCTCTAACTGTCTCTGTTGGTGGTTATACAGAATGTTCGAAAAGTCCCGCAACGGATTTTTTTTATATTTTTAAAGGCTAAAGATAGAGACTTAAAATTTTATATGTAGTTTTAACACAAATTAATCTACTTTTTGGCGTAACTTTTTACTTTTCGAAAAAATTCAAAAATGAAATTTTACCCTCCTTGGATATAAAAAGTGTAAAAAATCCAAAACCAATGGTACCACGAGATTCAGCATAAAAACTTGACTGATTTGATGTATTACACTCTTGGTTTTATTACTTTTATTCCGAAGGAAAATCAATGATTGGGCGGGTTTGATCAGAGGTCCGTTTGATCAAAGTATTGAGTGAGGAGTCGATTGTTTGTAGAATTTGACGTAAAATTTGTATATGAAATAAGAAATAGGGGTTTCAATTTAAAAATCGAAAGTTGGAGCCTGTTTACCCACTTTTGAGATACCCTGCAGAAATTTTAATTATGCCAAAAAATAGATTAATTTGTGTTAAAACTACATATAAAATTTCAAGTATCTATCTTTAGCCGTTAAAAATAAAAAAATCCGTTGCGGGACTTTTCGAACACTCTGTATTATAACGTTACGCTGACATAATGGAATATGTCATGCAACTTTTGAGTTCGCTGACCGAGACGGCAATACAGTAGAGGTAGACGACTGTCGTGTGTGTTGAAAAATTATAAATGACTGATAAACGTCCAGCTCAAACGATATCCCCACAATATCTAATACCACTAAACACGAGGGTCTGGAACCGGGGAGGAGTGTCTGGTAACAAATGTTTTTATTGGCAGTCATAGGTCCATTTTGGACGAATGTACATACGCAATATAAACATGGCTGTACAAACGTTTCCTAACCTCTCTAATTGGGTTAAATTGGTTAAAAATGTTCAAAGGTTTGCCAGACACTGCTCCCCGGTTTCAGAACCCTAAACTCGATGGGTTTTAAATAAAAACTAACCATCTGACACCCAAAATTTCAGATTTAGTTTATCCCCAGTCCTGCGATATAGGGTGGGTCGGAGCAAAAAACCGCAATTCTCTTTTTGAAATTTTGAAATGTTTTTCTTTGGAAATACAAGTATAAAACATTTATTTTTAGGTAGAAAATTTTGTGCTCTTTAAAATTTTGTTCTCCATTTTCGTTTGATAATTAAAAAAATCTATAGGAAAACTAAAAAAAAAAAAAAAAAAAAAAAAAGAGAAAAAAAAATGCATCATCCGATTGATCGGAGCATAATGAGTGTAGCACAGGTCTGTAGGTAAAACGTCTTAGCATTAAGTACTCGTCGAGTGCAATCCAGTTTTATCAATTCCAACAATTTGCCACAGTCAACTCGTCCTTCAACCAGTCGGTCAAAATACTTTAGTCAAATAATGAGATTTTTATCGCATAATAATACGACTTGGTCTTACTGGTGGCAGAACAAAATACTGACGGGACTCAATCTTCGTAATATATAAATCAGAAATTTGTGTGTACCTATGTATGAGGGGGTTGTCTGTTACAATACCACAGCCCAAACGGTAGCAGATACCGAAAAATTAATGCGANATTTTGAATTTAGTAAAAAGTCAGAATGGCCGTGCCCCTAAGGCGCCTGACGAAACGTTTAAATCTTGATTTTTAAAGGTTGCAATATACAGGCTGGACACAAACCAATACCCCCATATCATTTTCGAGTTACGGTCAAATTTCTAATTTATTCACCAAAATCGGACAGTCACGGTCCGATATCCTAAAATTTGTCTTGACAACATATCAACTCAAAGCGAGAAAGTTTTAGGTGGCCCTTTCGTCCTTATTTTAGGACAATTTCTGCAAAGGTATGGCCAGCCATTCCAGAGTTACGAGTTCAAAACCGGGAAAGGACAAAATAATATTTTGAATTTAGTAAAAAGTCAGAATGGCCGTGCCCCTAAGGCGCCTGACGAAACGTTTAAATCTTGATTTTTAAAGGTTGCAATATACAGGCTGGACACAAACCAATACCCCCTTCCCCCCCAAATTTCCATTGTCCTTGAAAAACAAAAATAGCAGTATAAATATCGTAGCGAAGCACGGGCGAAACAGCTAGTAAGGCAATCTTTTATTATTATGATTATCTGAATCAATTGCTTCTCCCAACGCGAACATGAGTGAGGAAGAGAAAATTTTCCGATGCGTATTTTAATATCCCTTTTGGGTAACATATGTGCATGTTCTTTCTAACAACGCGATCACTTGACACCAAAATAAATATTTTCACAGTCGTTTTATTAAAAGTCAATATTTTTAAAACAATCTAAAAACTTAAATCTAAATAGTTAGAGAATGTTTAAATTTGTTTCATGTTTTATTCCATTCCTATTTCACATTTGTAAGTTAAAAAAAGACTCTTGAGTGGAAGGTTCATAGACTCTAGAGTGGAAGGATTAACCTCGCCTAGTGGAAGACTCTAGAGTGGAAGGATTAACCTCGCCTAGTGGAAGGTTTATAGACTCTAGAGTGGAAGCATTAATCTCGCCTGTTGGAAGGTTTATAGACTCTAAGAGTGGAAGCATTAACCTCGCCTGGTGAAGGTATGGTGGAAGGTTGACAATGTATGGTAGATATCCTATATATGTGAGTGACGGTGACCAAAGGTTTCGCGTTGACAATGTATGGTAGATACCCTATATATGTGAGTGACGGTGACCAAAAGTTTCTCGTTGACAATGTATGGTAGATACCCTATATATGTGAGTGACGGTGACCAAAAGTTTCGCGTTGACAATGTATGGTAGATACCCTATATATGTGAGTGACTAGTTATTGATGGCGGTGATTTCAAATATTCCATCAAAAATTTTAAAAAACAAAAGCGAAATGGGGGAAAACCTGAAAAGAGATCCAATTTTTTTGTCTGTTCTCAAATGTGATTTGACTTATGAAAAGAGTGTCTCTTTCTAAGACATTTTGTGTAAAAAAAATTTGAAAAATCGAACAAAAAATTCAATTCCCATGTTAAGAGGGAACCACGAAAATGGTCCGATTACGATAAAATTTTATAAATAAGGTCCAATTAAAGTCCTAGACACAACTGTCACATTAGTAATTCGAAAAAAGAGCGTGAACCAATATGACAGCCTTCCAAATTCCAAAAACTGTTCGATTCAATACATTTCCCTTTCATTTTTCCCAGTTTGAAAACACATTTAAATTGATTTTAAGATTACCTGAGCATAGAAATTGTAATCTGAATTCAGATTAAGAAAGAAAAAAAAATCGGAAAAAAAGTCTTCTAAACTAGCACAATATTCATCAGAAAATATTCTAGGAAATATGAAAATTCATAAATTGTTTTTTTCTTTTTTTTATGAAATTTTTTAAAAAAATCTGAACTCATAATTCCATTTGTTATACTCGGGTACTGTCATAACGAGAAAAAAAATACTAAAAAATCGAACGAGAGAAAAAGAAAAAAATACATTTAATCGAACATATTTTGGATTTTGGAAGGCAACCATTTTGGTTCACGCTCTTTTTTCGAATTACTAATTTGACAGTTGTGTCCAGGACTTTAATTGGAGCTTATTTCTAAAATTTTATCGTAATCGGACCATTTTCGTGGTTCCCTCTTAACATGGGAATTGAATTTTTTGTTNTAGATTGGAGATAAATTTGAGTTTGTAGTCGAAGGTATGAAAAATGTCTTATGCTCCATGTTACGGGTGCGGGAGGAGGGGACTTTAAATTTATAATTTTCAACAAGAACTGATGAGTCGATTTGATTGTTGAGAATTTTATATAAAAACTGGAGCAACATAGTTTTCCGTCTTATCTCGACTGATTCCAAACAAAGGTTTTCCCTAAGAGAGTTGTATGAGATGCACTCAAGACGCAAGGGGTAGAAACCATTCAAACGGTAGAAAAGTCGTCTACAAAAAGCTGCTTGCACGTTCTCAATCAGGTGGGAAAAATGCTGTGTGTGAGGCGACCAAATCATAACGGCGTACTCCAGTTTAGAGAGGACAAGTGATTTGAAAAGTAGTAAGTAAGGATCTGGATTGTCTATAGGACGAAGACATCGCATGATGAAACCGAGCCTGCTATAAGCGGAACTAACCATATTTTGTATATGTAGGTTGAAACTGGCATTTTGAGTGTATGTAATGCCAAGGTCTTTTTTAAGCAAAACATTTTGTATTTCTACGTTGTTAATTTTGTACGAACTTTCTATGATATTTCGTTTGAGTGAAAAACGAATAAAATCACACTTTACAGGACAAAAAGAGAGACGATTTTCGCACAACCAAGATTGAATCTCATCCAGATCTCGCTGAAGAAAATCAACATCAAGACGAGACTCAATTGGTCGGTAGACCTTTAGGTCGTCAGCATAAAGAAGAAAGTGAGAGTACTTGATGACGCCAGATACACCATCCATCATTATCAGAAAAAATATGTTTCCCAGCAAACTACCCTGCGGTACAGACGATGTGGGATAATATGGACACGACAACACTCGATTATATCTGACTCGTAGTGAGCGGTTTTTCAAATAAGACGCAAAAAGTTTCACAAGCAAGAAAGGAAAACCGAAGTGATATAGACGCTTTAACAGAAGAGAGTGGTCAACTTTGTCGAAGGCTGATTTGATGTCAGTATAAACAACATCAACTTGAGTGCAATGAGGCATTAAATTTGATAAAGAGTGAGAAAAGCAAGATAGATTTGAAGCTGTAGATCTGCCTTTGGTGAAACCGTGTTGATGGATAGATATGTTGGAATAAGTATAAGCACTAATTTTATTAAATACCATACGCTCAAATAGTTTACTTAACACGTTTAGCGTAGCTATCGGCCTATAATTGGAAATGAGTTGAGAGTTTCCTTTTTTGGGGACGGGTGTGATAATAGTCTCTTTTAATATTTCAGGAAAAATACCCTTTTTTAAACACTGGTTAAATATAAACAAGAGTGGATCTCTTAAGGTCAGAATACACATTTTAATAAGAAATACTGGAATTTTATCGGTGCCAGAACCTTTATTTGTTTTAAGTTGCTTAGCAGCCTCAGAAACATCATCCGAGTCAAAGGTAAAAAAGTCTAGAGAAGGAGAGAGGGGAAAAGAGGAAGAGGACGGATTATCTNTTTGTACCCCCCCCCCCCCCCTTTGGCAATGCACGTAATTGAATAGAGCTTGGCAATTCTAGGGTTAAAAGACAGACCAGCAGTAATTTGCTGTATCATTTTTGTGTGTATGTGCCGTGTGAATTAATTTTTAACAAAAAAGATGGTTTCACAATTGTGTTATTATTGGGTAATAGATTTTTATGTTTTGATTAAAAAATTAATATTTTAATTATCATGTGAGACGGTAAAATGCTGCTCCTCGTGCTCTTTCCTGAAAATTAAGTGCGCGGGTGTTAAATATGAAAATGGATGATATTCATTAGGAAACATTATATTACTTAGGAAAAAAATTAATGAAATAATACTGAATAGTATCAGAATTCATCATGAGTACTCAAATATCATTAACTTTGCTGATAAATAAATAATAATACTTGAAATAAAACAAAATCAAAGGATGAAAATACCCCAACAGTGTACCGTTAAAGAAGTAGAAATTTCTTTTCCCACATGTTTTATACAGGGTATTTGGCTATAAATGGGACGTCTGAATATGGTGGGTAGCTGAGATCAAATGGAACATTTTTTACGAAATTCGTTAGTGAGCCAGACGAAGCATAACCGAGTTACAGGGTGGAGAATGTCATTTTTGGACACCTTTCAACGTCGCTTAGTGGGTTCTGTGTGACCGAACAAAAAGAATATGGACACTAATTCCTAGTTTTTGATGGCGGTGATTTGAAATATACCATAAAAATTTTTAAAAAACAAAAGCAAAATGGGGGAAAAACCTAAAAAGTGATCAAATTTTTTTGTCTGTTCTCAAATGTGATTCGACTTATAAGAAGAGCGTCTCTTTCTAAGACATTTTGTGTAAAAAAAAATTGAAAAATCGAACAAAAAATTAAATTCTCATGTTAAGAGAGAACCACGAAAATAGTCCGCTTGCAATAAAATTTTAGAAATAAGCCTCAATTAATGTCCTGGCCACATCTGTTAAAGTAGAATTTCGAAAAAAGAGCTTGAATCAAAATAGCAGCCTTTCAAAAATTTTCGGTTCAATACATTTCTTTTTCGTTTTTCCTCTTGAGAATGGCAAATGTAATCTGAACTCAGATTGAGAAAGAAAAAAAAAATCGGAAAAAACGTCTAAACTAGCACAATATCATGTTAACTTTCATCAGAAAATATTTTTGGAACCTAACCCAGTACTACTCCCAACACGTCCTACCCAACAAACTTGGTGTTTAATTCTATTAAATTATAGATAAAAACCTATTCGCAGAACTACCGAATGTACATACAAAATTACAAAAAAAGAATGTACCCACATACAAAATAACAAACACCGGGGCACGAGAATTTTATATTTTCCTTAAAAGTTGCGGTCTCTTGTTTCCAAGTATACCTCTCTATTAATTGGTGGAAGTCTACAATTAACCAGCCGTATTTTTAAAGAAATTCTGAACAAATAAAAAATCTTATTAAAAAAATTCAAGCAAACTTTAAAAAGAGAATCAAAAAAATTTGAAAGAACGAAATACGAAACTAATTACAAAAGTAATTATCGAATGGAATCTAATAGAGCAGTGGTTCCCAAACTGGGGGGCGTGAAGGCAAGCCAAGGGGGGCGCGAGACCAGTTGAATTATTATCATTTAGTAAAAATATAAATGTACACAATTTTTATACAAAGGCAATTTTATTCATATTCATAACATTCAGCAACACATATTTTATTCATAGCATTCAGCAACACATATTTTATTCATAACATTCAGCAACACATATTTTATTCATAACATTCAGCAACACATATTTTATTCATAGCATTCAGCAACACATTAGCGTTTTGAATGAGATAGCATTCAGCAGCACATAAGCGTTTTGAATAATATAGCAATCATGCATTAATTAGCGTTTTGAATGAGATAGCATTCAGCAACACATTAGTGTTTTGAATGAGATAGCATTCAGCAACACATTAGTGTTATGAATGAGATAGAATTCAGCAACACATTAGCGTTTTGAACGAGATAGCATTCAGCAGCACATAAGCGTTTTGAATGAGATATCATTCAGCAACACATTAGTGTTTTGAATGAGATAGCATTCAGCAACACATTAGTGTTTTGAATGAGATAGCATTCAGCAATTCATTAGTGTTAATGAGATAGCATTCAGCAACACATTAGTGTTATGAATGAAATAGCATTCAGCAGCACATTAGCGTTTTGAATGAGATAGCATTCAGCAACACATTAGCGTTTTGCATGAGGTAGCATTCAGCAATACACATACCCATTCATAATGTATAATGTAAGCNAATTTATAATGTAAAGGGGAGGGGGGGGGGCGTGGGAGGCTTTCATTTCAAGAAAGGGGGCGCGGTACCAAAAAGTTTGGGAACCACTGTAATAGAGGAACAACGAACATGAAGTAGGAGATTGGATTAACTTGCTGTCTTCTCCACGAGATTGGGCCTTAATGCCTTATTTTTTATATGTCCTTATTGGCGCCTTGTATGATTTATGATGGAGAAGGGGGAAGAATAAGAAGGAGGAACAATGCAATTAACAGTTTGATGGATTTCAAATAGGAATCAAATGAAAATTGATGTTAACAACAGTCACTGGTTTTTTTTTTATTTTTTTTTTTATTTTATTTTTGCTTAACGTCTATTAAACATCTATTGGTCCTCCGAAACAGGAGTTTTACCCTCCAATCGGAAACTTACAAACCGGCTGCCCACATTGACCGCACCCAACATGGGTTGGACCGGAAAAAGCCATCATCACAAGGGCGCTACCCTAATGTGGACACACATATGGTACTACCACGCTGGACTTTACTTAGCTTTAGTGATCTAACGGGAACTGATGTATCATAATGGGCTGAAAACTTCAATGCCAAGTACTCAAATCCCAAATCTCGAGTTTCGGTCATTTGTCCGTGTGTATCTCAAGAACGGCCAGTTGTAGAGAATTTAAATTTTATATGTATGTCATTAAGCTAGAATCTTTTGGTTGAAATCTCAAATCCCAAATCTCGAGTTTCGGTCTTTGGTGTGTATCTCAAGAACGGTAAGTGTTAGAGACTTCAAATTTTACAATGTATGTCATTTTTATGTCGAGGACCAACCTAGAAGCTTTTGGTTGAAATCTCAAGTCCCAAATCTCGAGTTTCGGTCATTGGTGTGTATCTCAAGAACGGTAAGTGCTAGAGAATTGAAATTTTACAATGTATGTCATTTTTAGGCCGAGGACCAACCTAGAAGCTTTTGGTTGAATCTCAAATCCCAAATCTCGAGTTTCGGTTTTTGGTGTGTATCTCAAGAACGGTAAGTGCTAGAGACTTGAAATTTTACAATGTATGTCATTTTTATGCCGAGGACCAACCTAGAAGCTTTTGGTTGAATCTCAAATCCCAAATCTCGAGTTTCGGTTTTTGGTGTGTATCTCAAGAACGGTAAGTGCTAGAGACTTGAAATTTTACAATGTATGTCATTTTTAGGCCGAGGACCAACCTAGAAGCTTTTGGTTGAATCTCAAATCCCAAATCTCGAGTTTCGGTCTTTGGTGTGTATCTCAAGAACGGTAAGTGCTAGAGACTTGAAATTTTACAATGTATGTCATTTTTAGGCCGNATATCATCATCATAGGTTAACAGCCATGGGGCTGGTTTGCAACAACTCGCCATGAGTTGGGATACTAAAGAATCCTGACGGATAATGCAGTAGCTTCCAACTAGCTGTTATTGCTATGTATCATCATCATAGGTTAACAGCCATGGGACTGGTTTGCAACAACTCGCCATGAGTTGGGATACTAAAGAATCCTGACGGATAATGCAGTAGCTTCCAACTAGCTGTTATTGCTATGTATCATCATCATAGGTTAACAGCCATGGGACTGGTTTGCAACAACTCGCCATGAGTTTTTCATACTAAAGAATCCTCACGGATAATGCAGTAGGCTCCAACTAGCTGTTATTGCTATGTATCATCATCATAGGTTAACAGCCATGAGACTGGTTTGCAACAACTCGCCATGAGTTGTTGATACTAAAGAATCCTGACGGATAATGCAGTAACTTCCAACTAGCTGTTATTGCTATGTATCATCATCATAGGTTAACAGCCGTGGAGCTGGTTTGCAACAACTCGCCATGAGTTGTTCATACTAAAGAATCCTTACGGATAATGCAGTAGCTTCCAACTAGCTGTTATTGCTATGTATCATCATCATAGGAACAGCCATGGGACTGGTTTGCAACAACTCGCCATGAGTTGTTCATACTAAAGAATCCTTACGGATAATGCAGTAGGTTCCAACTAGCTGTTATTGCTATGTATCATCATCAAAGGTTAACAGCCGTGGGGCTGGTTTGCAACAACTCGCCATGATTTGTTGATACTAAAGAATCCTGACGGATAATGCAGTAGCTTCCAACTAGCTGTTATTGCTCTGTATCATCATCATAGGTTAACAGCCATGAGACTGGTTTGCAACAACTCGCCATGAGTTGTTCATACTAAAGAATCCTGACGGATAATGCAGTAGCTTCCAACTAGCTGTTATTGCTATGTATCATCATCATAGGTTAACAACCATGGGACTGGTTTGCAACAACTCGCCATGAGTTGTTCATACTAAAGAATCCTTACGGATAATGCAGTAGCTTCCAACTAGCTGTTATTGCTATGTATCATCATCATAGGTTAACAGCTATGGGGCTGGTTTGAAACAACTCGCCATGAGTTGTTCATACTAAAGAATCCTTACGGATAATGCTGTAGCTTCCAACTAGCTGTTATTGCTATGTATCATCATCATAGGATAACAGCCGTTGGGCTGGTTTGCAACAACTCGCCATGAGTTGTTGAAACTAAAGAATCTTAATTGATAATGCAATAGATTCTCCTCGCTTTCTGCATGGATTTTACCCATGCAGCCATCAAACATTGAAAAGATATCGTTTCCGACCCTACCCATAGTCAATTTTTCCGGCCGGCATGAACTTCGGTGCCCAGTAAGTATTCTTTTCATGTCTCTCTATCCACAGAGGACCTAGGAAGTACAATGCCGTAGCTTCTCCTTGCTTACTGCATGGGTAATAGAAAAGGTATCCTTTCCGACCCTGCATTTAGTCGCCTTTTACGACCGGCATGGACTTGTGTGTCTAATAGTAATTATTCTTTTTAAGTCCCCCTAGGGGACATTCTAATCATGATCACCCAAATAAAAGGTGAGTCATTATTAGAAGGATCTCATGAGCCACTTTTTGATTTGTACACTCATAAGTTCATTTGAGAACTTTTGTTGGGCTTAAAATACACCCAGTATATTACTTGGATCATAAGAGTTGGAAATATCCTGAGAATCTTGTGTGGTATCGACTCTTGCATCAGATATCAAATTTAAACAATATTTGAACAAAGAATTCAAGTTATACATCATCCGATGCCGAAATGTTATATCGACATGTCCAAGGAACTTAAAAAATATTAAGTGTTTCGTGTTAATTCGAAATTGCTATTGGCTGAACTCAATATCACTAGCCAATAGAAAACCGGGAATGATCCTAACGGTCGATCTGAAGGAAGAACTTCAGATCGAGCGTGTATTAAATTTATTCTAATTCTGGCCTTCGACGGTACAACATGTTGAAGTAGTTTATAAATTATTTCTAAGTCCTGAATTCCATTAGAGATTAATTTCGTAAATTCTAATCAATGGTAATTTTCAACATTAACATCTTGTTGCTCTCATTTCTAATGTAGTTTCTCTTTCAGGTTGGTGTCTATTTTAAAAAGAAATTTATGTAGACTCTGAAGCAGATAGACGGGGAACAACCTGTTCCATAGGAAAACCAACTTCCCATAACCAAAATCTCGTGGTACCATTGGTTTTTAATTTTTTACACTTTTTATACCTAAGGAGGGTAGAAATTCATTTTTGGTTGATGTTAAAATTTCAAAAATTTTACCCTCCTTAGGTATAAAAAGTGTAAAAAATCAAAAACCAATAGTACCACGAGATTCAGCATAAAAAACTTGACTGATTTGATATATTACACTCTTGATTTTATTACTTTTATTCCGAAGAAAAATCAATGATTGGACGGGTTTGATCAGAGATCCGTTTGATCAAAGTATCGAGTGAGGAGTCGATTGTGTGTAGAATTCGACGTAAAATTTGAATTTGAAATAAAAAATAGGGGGTTCAATTTAAAAATCGAAAGTTAGTGTCTGTTTACTAACTTTTAATTACGCCAAAAAATAGATTAATTTGTGTTAAATCAACATATAAAATTTCAAGTCTCTACCTTTAGCCGTTAAAAATAAAAAAATCCATTGAGGGACTTTTCGAACACTCTGTATATTACTCCTAATGAAGCTGTTTTTTTTTCTCTCTCTCAGATTTTACGACACTTATCAAATGTACAAACCTCTCTATGTCAACAACTTGACTTCTTTCTACTCTCATTACGAGCCGTCCTACACAATATTTACACCTTTTGCAATTATAGACAAATTTTTTGATGCCCTAATAGAAGTTGAACCTGGAATAGAAAATCATATCTATCTAGCAACTGCTGATATAGATGTGGATGAGGCGTTGATAGAACAACTTGATGGACTCTCTGAGAACCCAAAATGGTTTCAACATAAAGATGTTTTAGGTAAATATTGATGCCCTAACAGAAATTGAACCTGGAATAGAAAACCATATCTATCTAGCAACTGCTGATATAGATGTGGATGAGGCGTTGATAGAACAACTTAATGGACTCTCTGAAAACCCAAAATAGTTTCAACATAAATATGGTGTAGGTAAATATTGTATTGTGGGAGGACATTTGTCTGCTGGATACACTCCTAAAAGCAAGGGCGGATACGGAGCGATCGGTGAGGGGGGGGGGGTTATGGTCGGCCACGATTCAGCTAATAGTGTAGATGATATTTATGTAAAATCACAATATACTCTATTAGTGAATGTATTCGTATATGCATATGTTCTCATTCAAAAGTTTATCCTTATTAATTAATATGCATTTTCGTACAATGGATCTGTCTCCGCCTTCAAGTGTATCCAGACGAATTTGATGTAAAACTTTTATAATTACAGCGAAACAGGCACTGGTCTTAAATATTCGGAACTTTTGCACTTCCTTTCTCCAAAACTGAATTATCCCCTCTTAGGAAATCTCCTAGGACTTTATACTGCCGTCGATCTTCATCTCTGGCAATATCATTTCATTTGTGTGTGTTCCTTGCCATGTCCAAGATGATGTCGCACAGTACTTCCCTATCTTAGTTTGGCAGGGAATGGGTGTCTCTGCTTTGGGATCAAGCTTTGCTAAGTTTTATTAAGTTTGGCAAAGGGAGCCAAGCTTCCCTCTAACAGTATTTAGCACTCTTCCTTTTTTGCAAAATTGGCGTTTTACCTGAAAAAGTGAGCCAATAAGAATATAAGATTTGAAATGCCCGCCATTTTGCCTCGCATGATCTGACAAACTTAAACTTGTTATAAGTGCCACATTATCTTTGCCTAAATTTTTCACTATCTGTTTCATCTATATTTTTCTTGGTCGTCCGGATCCTGCACTCCCTAATTTCGGGATTATTAACTGTGATATTAGGTATGTGAATTTCATGGCTATGTTGATATTTAACATTTATTTTTCGTAAGGCACAATGTCTACCATTTAAGAACTTAAGGAGAATATTCGACGTTGAAAACCACCAGATTCTTCCATATCTACTTCTTTGAAATTTACATACATATATAGTATGTTGATATGGGCTATTAATTATTTGCGAGCTAAAGCCCCCTTTTTCTCAAATTTTAATTGAAAATGATCGCGCCCGAAGCGACCACAATTTCTCCACCTGCCCAGTCGTATTTATCCTCCTTACTCCTCTCTTGCTCTCAGAAAAATGTTGAAAAGGATCTAAGAGTAGCAGTCAGTAGTATTGAAGTAAAAATCAAATTTTTAGTAAACAAAATTAATGAATGTACCATTTTATTTTACCATAGATGGATCTTTTTTTTGTGTGTGTGTGTGGGGGGGGAGGTCACGAAAATTTTCAACCGTTACTCTACTCATACTATCTCACCTGGAGATAGTATGAGACCTTATTTATAATTTCAGGTATTTTTTTCTTTCAAGTTTTGGACAGGGCAGGATATGTTCTAATAGATATTGGTCGGGGAGCTAGATCAAATGTGTTCACCGTCATGCTGGATGGTCGCCCTTTCTATAATCAAGGTACAGTTGCTTTTTATTGGTAAGGCGAAAAGGGCATTATAAATTTCGAATATAAGGGGGAGAGGGTCCAAAGTTCGTGGCCTTACCCAGATAGAGAAGGAAAATAAAAGCTACCCTGTCTTATTTTCATTTCCCTTAACTTCAATACATTATTTATATATTTTGGGAAACATCTCTATGACCGTCAATAAGTAGTCAGTATTCTTTCAGTCAAAAGACTCTAAAACAGCCAACCTGATCTCTTCATCGCTCCCATTTTCTTCCATGCAACTCAGATTTCAGGTTTGAAAATAAATAATTGACGCAAGGGGATAGGTCTGGAATGATTTGGAGTGTTTAAGACAAGGACTGCAAACACATTTCCCTAACTGGGATCATCAAAACTCAAAACTAACAAAATGGCGGCCATTTGAAATATTCAAAGTCGATTCTTTCAAAATTCAAACTATGAATTTTCATTTTTTTTCCTCTCATTTAATAGAACATATTTAGGTGGGTATGACTCCGGGGAGAACCGTAGGGTCCCATAGTTGTGGCATTTTTGGGGATGTTTGTCGAGTGCGGCGTGACACATCGCGGGAAAAATACCACCAACCATATTTTTATTTTTTCCACTTCTCTTTTGAACTTTTTATGTTTACTTGTTAGCTATATTGACATATTTTAACCCCCTCGACAGGTTAGGAAACGTTTTTACGGCCATGCCTTTATTGGTTGAGCAATTTTTTTTCTTCCCCAAACGGGAAAAATATTTTGAACGTGGGATTTTCCCCTTGTTCGAGGACCCTACGGTTCTCCCCTAAGTCGGACCCCCTGTTTAGGTATAAACAAAAGATGAAATATCTTTTGTTTCGATAATTTTGAACAAAAATAAAGTCTTTTGTCACTTTATGAACTAATTTTTTTTCAAAATTCCACCACTTTTAATCCCCTGATATCCTTTTTTTCCCCTTCAAAAAGTGTCGCGCTCAAGCAAGATTGATCATTAAGGCATGGCTGTAAAAACGTTTCCTAACTTGTCTAGTTAGGTTAAAATATGTCAAAGAGAACAAGTAAACATAAAACAAAACAAAAGGTGGCCACAGGGATATTGCAAATTGCAAGCCGTATATGGGAAAGATCCCGCATGTCCATGCGTGGACATAGAGGGGGGCACGTGCCCCCTCCCCAGTTTTTTTAAGCGGGCGGTGTTTCTCAAATTTCATTATACCTAATCACGTAAAATTAAAAAAAAAAATCAAATGAATGGTGATCCCCCCGTGTCTTTTATCCGATTGGGTGGGTGCACGGGCCCCTAAATAATTCCAAATCCGAGACTAAATAGAAATACGTAAATAAAAAATTGTAAAAAATTCTGTCATCCGTCATGGCACTTTTTTTCGTCATCACGCTTATAAAATCGCTTATCACCCCTATGAAAGGTATTTGTGGCAAGCTCTATAGCTTTTAACAAATTAAGTATCGTACCTCGATAAACATTGCATTACTGCTCAGGACTCGAACCCCTGGTCTCCAGGTTACGAGTCCTCCCCCTCCACATTTTCTATTAGGTATATTGTACGATTGTGCCCCCCCCCAAAACAAGGGGGGCTATATCCGCGTATGAAGATCCCCCGTTTCTTGTCCAGGATTCTCTGTGATATGCCGCTTTCCAGTTTTTTGCAACTTTGTTCAAATTATGAAAATGAGACATTCATATTATTACCGTTTTTTTTTTTTTTTTTCAGGCACAAATATAGCTTCCACCCCTCCATCTGATGAGCCTCATCAGTTTCAATTTTCAACAAGCAAAAAGTACCTCATCGTTAGTGACGTTGATGGAAAAAAGAAAATAATTTTCATTGGCAAATCATTCTGTTCACTATTAAAATCAGGCGTCAAATCAAGACTTATTGATAAGTCCAGAACAATTTTAAAAACAGATGAGACTGGAAAGGCCATCGCCAAATTAGACTTTGTACTGGACGCGTCAATTAATCTTCCATTTTTCGATATTTTCCTAAACCTTCCTCGAAAACATTTCTATGATTACTCACGGCGCATATATTATATTACTTTACGAGTACTTTATGTAGCAATGCCTTTCTACGTGGTTAGTATATGGCAGTGGTGCATCCAGGAATTTGATTGGGAGGGAGGGGTCAATTCTACTTCTTATCTTTAGTAGTAAGATGTGCGCCGTGGGGTGAGGAGAGCTGATGAAATCTCTGGTATTTTGGTCCTGGTGAAAACATGGGTGGTTGATGAAATCGGCGGTATTTTGGGGGTATGTTAGTGCATGGAAACCGAGGCTTTTTTCATTAAGTTTGACCTACTCCTGAATCCAGCCAAAACATGGGAGACGGGGTTCATGAAATCTTGAAATCTACGGGAAGTATACAACTATACATTGGTTATAGGCCCTATTTATAAAATAAAATTACATACATAAATTGATACAAAATAAATGGTACAAAACCCGTACTAGACTTTCTCTTCCTTAATCATTCTATCATACTACTATCGAATGTAGATGTTGCTCTTCTAAATTTTGAAATTCTTTGGATTTTTTATTATAATTTTTTCTGTTGACGTTGACCTTTATTTTAAAAAGATTTAGCGGCCTTCGGTTGCGGATTTTGCTATTTTTTATTTATTAGAATTATACTATGCGGTGGCTAAGTAGGCTGGAGTCTAGAGTGGTAGATTTCGGGGGCGGCAAATTTCAAATTTCAGGGACCAAAATTTCTACAAAATACCTGAAATTATCAAATATAATGCTTGGTTGACTGTGCAAGTGTGTGTGCATACTAAATTTTTTCAAAATCAGACGAATTTTATTTTTATTCATTCAAGAACAAAATTTCTAAAAAATACCAAAAATTGTCAAATATAATACTTGGGTGACTGTGCATACCAAATTTTATCAAAATGAGACAAATTATATGTTTTTTTAATTTTTCAGCTCTTACCAGGGTCCAAAAACCTGAATATTTACAAAAAAAAAAAAAAAAAAAAATTGCCAAATATAATACTTGAGTGACTGTGTATACCAAATTTCATCAGAATCAGACGATCTTTTTATTTTTACAATTGTCGAAATCAAAATTTCTGCAAAATTCGTCGACTTACTACTTGGGTATTTGAGTATACCAAATTTAATCAAAATGGTACAACTTTTACACATTTGCGTGCACCTGCCGGGGCCCTAAAACCGAAAATTCTATAAAATACCAAAAAATATCCAATAAAATACTCAGGTAAATGTGCATACCAAATTTGATCAATTTAGGAGAATTTTACATTTTTTCGATTTAAGGACCCTGCTAGGGACTCTCAACGAGTAAAGTTGCGCCTCCGCGGACCAATCACTCTAGGTAAAATATTGCTATGATTACCAGATTAAAATTTCAAAATGTGGTTTGGATTTTAGGTCCAAATGTGACGTCCTTGGCTTCTTGGTCCCGAACCCTGGGGGAGTAGGGAGCCACTCTGAATATAGAGTGACAAATATTTTCAATAATCCTTGTAGTCTTCTAATTTGTTTTGAATTTCATGTGACTATACCGAACCATTTTCTTTTAAAAAGGAATTCCCACTTCAAGGAGCTTGTTAGGACCCCTAGCGTTTTTTTTTCTCCCGTGACGATTCCAAAGTTTTATTTTTGAAAATAATATACCAAAATAGAATGGTGGGTAAATATACCCATTTTTAATTTAATCAAAATATGGGTATATGGTTTGTATTTTCAGTGAAAAACCATAAACATTTTATACCACATTCGATACTGATTTACTGACTGGGAATATGAGATTTAATGAAAGACAATTAATTAAATTTTCTAAAAGATAAGTTCCGTACAATTTTGTCCTTCTAAAAGATGTGTTCCGTACAATTTTGTCCTTCTAAAAGATGTGTTCCGTACAATTTTGTCTTTCTAAAAGATGAGTTCCGTACAATTTTGACTTTCTAAAAGATGAGTTCCGTACAATTTTGTCCTTCTAAAAGATAAGTTCCGTACAATTTTGTCCTTCTAAAAGATGTGTTCCGTACAATTTTGTCTTTCTAAAAG
Organism: Pachypsylla venusta; assembly: GCA_012654025.1. NCBI lineage: Eukaryota > Metazoa > Arthropoda > Insecta > Hemiptera > Aphalaridae > Pachypsylla > Pachypsylla venusta. The sequence goes on from CM022876.1 coordinate 36,184,925, forward strand.
ATGAGTTCCGTACAATTTTGACTTTCTAAAAGATGAGTTCCGTACAATTTTGTCCTTCTAGAAGATGTGTTCCGTACAATTTTGTCTTTCTAAAAGATGAGTTCCGTACAAGTTTGACTTTCTAAAAGATAAGTTCCGTACAATTTTGTCCTTCTAAAAGATGTGTTCCGTACAATTTTGTCTTTCTAAAAGATGAGTTCCGTACAATTTTGACTTTCTAAAAGATGAGTTCCGTACAATTCTGTCCTTCTAAAAGATGTGTTCCGTACAATTTTGTCTTTCTAAAAGATGAGTTCCGTACAATTTTGACTTTCTAAAAGATGAGTTCCGTACAATTTTGTCCTTCTAAAAGATAAGTTCCGTACAATTTTGTCCTTCTAAAAGATGTGTTCCGTACAATATTGTCTTTCTAAAAGATGAGTTCCGTACAACTTTGACTTTCTAAAAGATGAGTTCCGTACAATTTTGTCCTTCTAAAAGATGTGTTCCGTACAATTTTGTCTTTCTAAAAGATAAGTTCCGTACAATTTTGACTTTCTAAAAGATGAGTTCCGTACAATTTTGTCCTTCTAAAAGATGTGTTCCGTACAATTTTGTCTTTCTAAAAGATGAGTTCCGTACAATTTTGACTTTCTAAAAGATAAGTTCCGTATAATTTTGTCTTTCTAAAAGATAAGTTCCGTACAATTTTGTCTTTCTAAAAGATAAGTTCCGTATAATTTTCTCTTTCTAAAAGATAAGTTCCGTATAATTTTGTCTTTCTAAAAGATAAGTTCCGTATAATTTTGTCTTTCTGAAAGATTTCTAAAAGACCGGTTTTGTGTAAAAAGGAACTGTATGTAAATTTTTAGAGATTAACTTCTTTCTTTTAAACATTTTTAGAGATTAACTTCCTTCTTTTAAACATTTTTAGAGATTAACTTTCTTCTTTTAAACATTTTTAGAGATTAACTTCTTTCTTTTAAACATTTTTAGAGATTAAATTCTTTCTTTTAAACATTTTTAGAGATTAACTTCCTTCTTTTAAACATTTTTAGAGATTAACTTCCTTCTTTTAAACATTTTTAGAGATTAAATTCTTTCTTTTAAACATTTTCAGAGATTAACTTCTTTCTTTTAAACATTTTTAGAGATTAACTTCCTTTTTTTAAACATTTTTAGAGATTAACTTCTTTCTTTTTTTGGCTTAACGTTTCTTTAACATCTATTGGTCATTTGAGACGGGGGTTTATCCTAAAACATCTCCTATGCTTCCAGTCTGCCCAATATTACATGCTTTTATGTCTACTTTGATAAAAACTTTCTGATTCCCTTTTTTCAGGATGAGTTCTTCGCGTACAAAGAAATTGAAAAAATTCTGAATACAGACATAGCTGATGGATTAAAGAGCAAAATAGAGAGTGCTCGAATCATAGCTGGCGATACTGATTTCTTGAATGAATTGAAAGATCTGGAAAATCATTTGAATAATGAAAGAACTCACTTGAAAAATATATCTGAATAAGACTGAATCAGTCTGAATATTGATCATTTGACTAATGAAACAACTCACTTGAAAAATATATCTGAATTAGACTGAATCAATCTGAATATTGATCATTTGACTAATGAAAGAACTCACTTGAAAAATATATCTGAATCAGACTGAATCAATCTGAATATTGATCATTTGACATTGTACTTTGTTTTGGCTATCACATGAGACATTTTTCGATGTTTCTTACGGTTATAGCTCTGTAGCAATAGTTTCCACTGCACCTGTTGTTGTTAACTTATCCACTATACTGAGGTTATGTCTCTTACGGTTATAGCTCTGTAGCAATAGTTTCCCACTGCGCCTGTTGTTGTTGACTTATCTACTACTACGATTATGTCTCTTACGGTTATAGCTCTGTAGCAATAGTTTCCCACTGCACCTGTTGTGGTTGACTTACCCGCTACTACGGTTATGTCTCTTACGGCTATAGCTCTGTATCAATCGTTTCCCACTGCACTTTGTTTTGGCTTGTTTAACTAGCCTGTTGTAGGTAGCGGCACCTGTTGTTGACTTATCCACTACTACGGTTATGTCTCTTACGGTTATAGCTCTGTAGCAGTAGTTTCCCATTGCACTTTGTTTTGGCTATCACATGAGACATTTTTCGATGTCTCTTATGGTTATAGCTCTGTAGCAATCGTTTCCCACTGCACTTTGTTTTGGCTAGTTTAACTAGCCTGTTGTAGGTAGCGGCACATGTTGTTGACTTATCCGCTACTACGGTTATGTCTCTTACGGTTATAGCTCTGTAGGAACAATTTCCCCATTGCACCTTGTTTTGGCTAGTTTAACTAGCGTGTTGTAGGTAGCGGCATCTTTAGTTGTTGAATTATCCGCTACTACGGTTATAGCTAAACAATTAGTGATTTAGCCGTAATTTTGGCAAAAAACTGGATCTTTCTTTATTTTATTTTTTATGGGGGGGGGGGGGTNTTTTTGGGGGGGGGGGGGGATATCGGAAAATGCGAGGACACATTGTGTATTTTTTTCATTAGGCATTCTCTTTACATAGACCAAACAATTATTACAGAGGACATCCAACATTTCGTGGTTTAACATCATAATTTATTCTATTTGAATCGCCTTACAAACCATAAAATTGTCAATAAATAAGCTAAATAAAATATAGAAAACAGTTTTCATAAAATAGGGCAGAATTATGAGGGGAATAAGAACATGGCGAAATGTTTCGCGTTGTTGTTGTAGCAGCAGTGACAAGTCAAGTCGTTCCTCCAGTGGCTTCATCGTATTCATTGATATTGAGTCCGAAGAACTTTGCAACCTCCACGGGGCGCAGCAATAGATCCAAAGTTTGAAATTGTGTTGGCCTTTGTGGGCAGTTGAAAAGATGGGCAGTGTTGTGGGGCGTGCCCAAACAAAGGTCGCATTTATCCTCCTTCTGTGGATCCAACTTGCAATAGGCGTTAAGCACCATCCTGATCTTAGTTGCACGAGTTTCAACCTCGTATCACGGGGAAGCCTTTCTTAGAGATATCTGGGGCCAAGATCTGATCACTCTATTGGGTTTGTATTGATCAATTGCTTCCTTCACTTGCCTGTTATGAATGTCTTGGTTCATTGCAGTCTTTAGAGATATCTGGAGGCGAAGATCTGATAACTCTATTGGGTTTGTATTGATCAATTGCTTCCTTCACTTGCCCGGTATGGATGTCTTGGTTCATTGTAGTCTTTAGAGATATCTGGAGGCGAAGATCTGATCACCCTATTGGGTTTGTATTGATCAATTGCTTCATTCACTTGCCCGGTATGGATGTCTTGGTTCATTGTAGTCTTTAGAGATATCTGGAGGCGAAGATCTGATCACCCTATTGGGTTTGTATTGATCAATTGCTTCATTCACTTGCCCGGTATGGATGTCTTGGTTCATTGCTTTATATTTATATGCGAGTTAAAAGTGAAATGTTTCGCGTAAACATAGACACTGCGTGCGTGACGCCGGAACTTCTCTTGGCGCACTGCCGTTTGGGGGAGCGGGTTCCTTCCGTTGTTACACATTTTTTTCAGAAATTAATAGAGGGACCAAAAGTAATTGAAATGGGGAGGGAGAACCTATAAACAATACGAGATCCTTAGGGTGACTCCCCCTGAGTCAGTGTGCGAAGTTTGGTTGCTGCACGATTATTTTTAGTGAAAAAACTTTTTTCGTTTTGTGAGAGTTGCTCCCGAATGCCGGTTTGTTTGTCACTCCGGGTCAAACTATCAACCAACAATTCCACTTTAAGATTCCTAAGAGGAAAAAACGGACCGTTCTCTTTAATAAAAAGTATTTTTTTTTTTTTTTTTTATCAGGGACAGGTAAAATAAGTATCAGACAGTTTCTTATAATATAGAGAATAGCGCGCGATTGAAGCCATGCTTAGCTGTTTCTGCGCTTGGAAAACGCCGAGCGTCACGATTTTTCAAGTGACTGAAGCATTGACAGGCAAATCATTACTAACACCTGAAAATAATGATCATGGAAGGTTGTTTTTGCTGCCGTTTTTTTTTTTTTTTTTTTTTTTTTTTTTTTTTTTTTTTTTTTAGTTCCCTATTGAGACTGATTGCAAGTGTAACTGAAGAACATTTGTTCAGATCTTCGGTTGACATTATAAATTTAATTAAAATGGTCCGTTTTTTAAAAAATCTTAATTTATCAATTACGAGTATTTTATTTTTATTGATGTGTCAATCTGGTAAGTAGGTATATCTTTCTCCTATTTGGTAAGTACGTCAATTTACATTCGCAACTTTAGGGACTTTTCGTAATATTTATAAATAAGGGAGATCTAAGCTAACATTTTCTGCAAAATTTAGAACTTTATCATTTAATACCATCGTCTGAAATTCCTGGGATTATTGATATTAGAGACATCGTAAAAGTACTTTGTAATACTATAATGCCCAAAAAAGAGTTTAACAAACATCAAAAAACAACAATTTATTTAGAACTGCAGTCTCATACCTACACTAGATGTTTTCCCGAGCTTTGATACGGTTACGAAATTCAACAAAAATTTCGAGATCGCGAAATTAAAACTTCTCAATTTTAGATTTTTGGTGGAACGGACCCCCAAAGTGAGCACCGTTCCTATTTAGAAAAATCAATATTTTATTCAAGGATATAAAAAATATAGAAAAATCAATATTTTAAACAAGGACTTTTTGTACTGCGGACAAAAAGTCATATCCTTGAATAAAATGTTTCAGCTTTCTTAATCGTTCCGAACTGGTACTTCTCAAATTTTATATTTTTTATCTAGTCCTTATATACTATTTTGGGGGGGGGGTCCATTCTCGGTCATTTTTCGTTATCTCCTTTAGTTTATCCAGAAAAGATTGCGAAAAGACCCGCTAAAAAGCGTTATTTTTGGCGGTAACTTGCTTCCACTTGAACTTTCGATTTTTTCCTTTTTCATTACGCACCTACATACTAAAAGGTATCTGTGTGCCAAATTTCAAGTCTCTGGGTTTAGCCATTCGTGGAGCTACGTTGATATCAGTCAGTCAGTTTTATAAGTATAGATTTGGATACCATCTTACCTAAAATTGAACATAGGTTGGGAGAAAGTACAACCTGTCCTAACAAATTCTGCTTATAGAGGTCCGGCAGAAACAACATTCCTGCTTACAGAGGTTTTAGATCGCGGACTTCGACAAAATACAATAGGTCTTTACAAATTCCTGCTTATAGAGGTCCGGCAGAAACAACATTCCTGCTTTCAGAGGCTTCAGATCGCGGACTTCGACAAAATATAATAGGTCTTTACAAATTCCTGCTTATAGAGGTCCGGCAGAAACAACATTCCTGCTTTCAGAGGCTTCAGATCGCGGACTTCGACAAAATACAATAGGTCTTTACAAATTCCTGCTTATAGAGGTCCAGCAGAAACAGCATTCCTGCTTACAGGAGACCAATTTTCCTGTTTAAAAAAGTTTTTGTGTCAAAGGGACCACCACGTCATTTTTCCAGTTAATTATCCTCTATAAGAGGTTTGACGTTTGATTTTAACTTTGACAGATCATCTTTGTTTTGATTCCAAGTACATTTTTACGATGTGTTCAGCTTTTACATGACAACGTCTCAGTCCACGACGCCATCATTGCAAAGTCTTCTGTTCGTCAGTGTGGCTTCACTGGGATATCTGAAACTCCCTACAGCTCAGACTTGTTCCCCAGTCAAAACTGAAATCTGAGTTGTGTGGATAAAATGGGTGTGAAGGTGACAAAGGGCAGGGTTGTTTCCGACCCTGCCTATAGCCGCCATTTACTATCGGCATGGACTTGGGTGCCTTAAAAGTATTCTTTTTAAGTTCCCCTATCCACAAGGAACCTAGGAAGTATCATGCAGTAGCTTCTCCTTGCTTTCTGCATGGGTAATTGAAAAGATGTCGTGTCCGAACCTGCCCTTAGTCACCTTTTACGACCCTCATGGACTTAGAAGTTCCTTTTATGGAAAAGGAACTTCTAAGTTTTAGAAGTTCCTTTTATGGAAATCTGAGCGCACGGCAGTGCGCCAGGCCAAGTTCCGGAAAGCACCAGTGTATCTTTACACGAAGCAATTCACCGGGTTTTTCACACCATCAGATATCCGGTTCTACAAGGAATAGGTCATTAAAATTTTGAACATACATTCCGTAGTATAGTACAGTACTACAGGATAAACTTCAAAAGTTAATATTAACCCGGACAGGAGATAGGTAATTTCAAAGTTTGTACTTTTGGATACTCACTGACTGACTGACATATTGACTGATTCACTCATCATCTAAGTTTCAGGCACTTCCCGTATACCTAGAGCGCTGAAATTTTGCATGATGTTAGCAATTGACATCCACGTAAAGGAAAAAATCCGAAAAATTGAACCTTTTAACTCTAAGTGCTCCAAAACGGTTCCGCTTTAGGGAAGGAGATGCTCAAAAACTAGTTTAAACTGGTAGGACGCTGAAATCTTGCATGAAAGAAGATATTTACATGCAATTAAATGGAGAAATAAATATATTCACCCTTTTACTACCAGTGCTCCAAAACGGTTCCGCTTCAGGGAAGAAAATGCACGAAATCTAGTTTCAACTGCTAAGACTCTGAAATCTTGTTTGAAGTTAGAGAGACTTAAATTCAATTAAACCCGCAAGTGTCAAAATTGAAACTCGTCAATTCTCAGTGCTATAACTTCAGGGAAGAAGATACACTATAAATATTGCTGTTTTTATTTGCTTTGTAGTGTATATTACTTTATTAATACTTTGGTGTTAGATTTTATTGGACATTTGGGTCCGGTTTACACAGAAATTTCCTGTTTTCCGATATGTTATGTAATCGAAATGAAGAAATAAAGAAAAAACGGCCAAATAATCAGTTACATATAGTAATCTTTACAAAAAGTATTGATATCTCACAAAAAAATTATCATTGAAAAAAGGCCAAGTTCCTCCAATTCTTCCAAAAAATTCGGCCTATGAAAGTAGTGATATCGATTATTGGGGCCAAGTTTATTGTTGCTGCTGTATATCCCGCACTTAAATTTATTATTGCACGTTCTGCTGTCTCAATTCTTATAAAGTAATACCGACTTTTCACTTGGCCAGTTTGTAAAAAGGTAGCATTTTACGAATCCCCTTAGAAAATATCACTACTTTCATAGGCCGAATTTTTTGGAAGAATTGGAGGAACTTGGCCTTTTTTCAATGATAATTTTTTTGTGAGATAGAATATTTAAGTAAAGAAATAAATTCTTTGTGTAAACTTATACTATTCAGTAAGGTAAAGGAATAAAAATTAAAACAATATTTGATGTTAATCGGTTTGTGTGAATGTTAAATCTCGCAGAAAGATCAAACATGGAGAAAAGGCTTCTTATCATTTGATTGTATAAACTTCCTTTTAGCCAGCGTCTATTGCACGTTGAATACACTAGTTCCCGATAGATCATTGCAGTTAAGCAACGTCCAGCAGGGTTGTGCTATGTGGGTGTCCACGTGGGTTCGCGCCCTCGTGATGCGAGGCTATTTTTCTGGCCCAACCCAGGCTGGGTGAGGTCAATGTCGGTAGCTGGTTTGCAAGCGAATGTAGGGTGAAACCCCCGTCTAGAATGACAAATAGATGTTAAAGAGACGTTAAGCCAAATTAAAAAAAAACTTCCTTTTATATAAGGACCCCATAAAAAATATACAAATTGAAACCGTATAATTTCTGCCCGATTTATGACCGGTTTTCACCACAGAAAAATTGGATAAAAGTGATGTACAACTTGAGAAGTACAAAATTTCACGCAAATGTGTTCCACAGTACAAAAAGTAATATCCTTGAGCATAATATATTGAATTTTCTAAATAGGAGCCGTGTTCACCCTGGTGTTGATTCCACCAAAAACTTGAGAAGTTTTATCTCGAAATTTTTGTTGAATTCTTAGTAAAGTATACTGTGGTAGAAAGGTATAAAATTAACAAATCTTGGTGTTGAAACTAAGACCTTCGTTTTGTCAATCATGAATCATATTAATACTGTATCTTTTCTTCTAAGGTGATGCCAGCGTCGAGAGATTTGGTTGCTCATTTGCAGATGATTTCTATAGGACTGTTCAGGACTCCATTTTTGATGCCCAGTATGGTGAAGTCATGAAGCCGTGGTCGATGTTACATACCCACTTTCTTATATTACTTGAAAAAGTAAAAAAAGTTCATTCACATGTGGTGAGCAAGAGTGTGATAGATACCATTCAGGAGTTTCATCAGTAAGTAACACGAGGGGGGGGTCTTCTCTCTGTACAAGATTATGGACTAATGCCAAGTACGTGTAAGTTACCTGTACGTCTATCTATAGTGTTAATAAAACTCATTGTAACGATAAATGTATGTACGATAAATACAGGGTTTGCACTTTCTAGTTGTCCCATAGGATTTTACATGTAAATTACGACTTATGGTTGGCATATCCTCCCAGTATGTCACAAAATAAAAATGATAGTGATTTTTGGTGTAATTTTTAACCAGGATTCCAATGAAACCATTATCACGAAATTTGGACGTACGGTTCTGGACTGGGAACAGATTCAGTGGACTAAGGTTCCTTCATAGAATAATGGATAATACTTTTGATAGTTTGGGAAAAAATGTATGCAGAAACCTACTTTTTTGAAATTGTAATTTCCTCAGTACAAAGGAAGTGGGTTTGAGTGATCAAAATGCATGGATTTTTTTAGTGAATTAATATTCAGGGGACATAATTGTCCCCTGTTTTCGTTTGATGAAATCTTGTTTAATCAAAGTGAATCGAAACATTCTTGCTTGGTAGTCAAGTAAGGACTCTTTTCTCTTGAAGTCGAGCTCGGAAGTTCGATTCCCGCCGGAGGTGGGTTTTCCTTAAAAGATGGAATTATTTCTCAAATCGAGTGGTTTTTTTTTTTGTTTTTTTTACTTTCCTTATCCAACGTTCGGTACTCGCGTGTGTACACCTTCGTCTCAACACCCAACAAGTTATGCTAATGAGGGGACCGAATTCAGATCATCTCAAACCTTTGTAAAGTGAGTGTGCGTTCTCTCTCTTATTATTAATATTTTTATTTGGAATTGTAGTGTCAAAAATTACGAACTTAATTTTCCAGCAAAACTATCTTTCTTTATAAATCAAAATCACTTCTCAATTTGCCGTACGTACAATAAAAAGGAAAGTATTGAAACTGAAATTTTCGATCTCGAGTTTTCAATGCCAAAACAAGTTTTAAGGTCCCCAGATTCCAAATCTCGAGTTTCAGCCATTGGTACGTGGTGTGTGTCCGTCTGTCTGTAAACAAGATATCTCGGTGCCAGAGTTTAAAATTTGGTACCTATGTATAACAATTTTATGCATGGATTGCAAATAACACTGTTGGTTGAAATCGAATCTACTCCTGACATTTTTTTGCTGCTTTTAGCTGTGTTCACAAGTTTTACAATGAAAAAAAAAAAAAAAAAAAAAAAAAAAAAAAAAAAAACGGAAAGAGCTACCTGTTTTTTCGTTTCAAATTAACAGACATGATTTTTTTTCATTATGTCAATTGTATGTACCTACACATAAAATTGACATAATTACAACATATATTGTACATTGTTCAACGTCTCGTTTTTTCTAATAGGTAAGGAAAGTCGTGTGATGTTCACACCAGATTTTATACTATATCTTCTTCTCTCTTAGGTTTCTGGACGCCAATAATTACAATGTTTTCAAATGGTAGCCCTTCCCCCACTCCGCTAATGGCATACGTAAGTGATCAAGGGTTCTGCGCTTTGAAGACAGCTAACTGTCGATGACACGTGAAGTTGTAGATACTTGGTATTGGAAAAGTTAATGGGTATATTACCTCGCACAACCTGCAATTTCACAAGTTCTAACTTATCAGAATTAGTTAACATACCTACAAAAAAGGGCAGAGCCATTGATCACTTCGGTATGCCATTAGCTGAGTGTGAGGGGCTACAATTTGATAGAGGGAGCTGTGAAATTGTAATTATTGGCGCAGTCCAGAAACCTAATAGAGAAGAAGATATAGGAAAAAAACAGTCGATCTGAATCCACCTTTTGATGAAAATCCACACGGGGGGGATTCGAACTTCCGATCTCGACTTCAAAGAGACAAGTGTCCTTTACTCGACTAGCAAGCAAGACTGTTCTGATTCACTTTGATTAAACAAGATTTCATCAAACGAAAACAGGAGATATAATATTCACTAAAAAAATCCATGCATTTTGATGACTCGAACCCACGTCCTTTGTATTGAGGAAATTACAATTTCAAAAAAGTAGGTTTCTGCATACATTTTTTCCAAATTATCAAAAGTATTAACCACTATTCTAACCCCAGAAAAATGATCAGAATTTAAAAATGTCGAACCGTTTTTGAGTTATGGTCGATTTTTCCATTTTTGACCGAATTTAGCCGGTCATGGTCCGATAGCTTAAATTGTGTCGCGACAACATATCAAATCGAAGCGAGAAAGATTTAGATGGCCTTAATTTAGGACATAGTTTGCGAAAACTACCCAACCGTTTTCGAGTAGTGATGGACGCGAGACGAGACGAGACGAGACAGGCCATGTCTCGTCTCGTCTCGTGGTTTCGCGAGACGAGACAAGGCCTTGTCTCGTCTCGTGTTTTTTTCACGAGACGAGACAAAATCCTTGTCTCGTCTCGAAACCAAAAAGTCTCGTCTCGTCTCGTCTCGTCTCGTAAAAACACGAGAAATTTCTCGTCTCGTGAAAAATAGGTACCTATACTTTGATATTGTTGGGTGTATCAGATAGAACTTTTCCTGGGGATTCTAACAATATATTATTTGTATATTATAGCATATATTATATTAGCAATATATGTATTAGTGTAGATACATAATATGTANGACACTATTGTTGGCCGCTATTACACTTCCACCTAAGTTGTATTTTTCAATTCCTTATATGAAATTGATATGCATTGGCACCAAATTTCAAGTTCTAGCTCTTTCCATTCTGGTTCTAGGCGGAAGTTCAACCGCTAATTAGCGGCCAACAATATATTACACTTCAACTTTAGTTCTATTTTTCAATTTCTAGTATGAAATTGTTATGAATAGGCATCAAATTTCAATTTCTAGCTCTTTCCATTCTGGTTTTAGGTGGAACCGTCAAAAAGCGGTCTTTAACCGCTAATTAGCGGCCAACAATATATTACACTTCAACCTTAGTTGTATTTTTCAATTTCTTGTATGAAATTGATATGAATAGGCACCAAGTTTAAAGTTCTAGCTATTACCCTTCTCATTTTAAGCAGGATATGCGAAAACCGCTAAAAAGCGGCATAAAACCGCCAACGGTAATTTCGAATTCCTCCAAAAGTTGATTTTAACGTTCATGTCCGTTGGGTCCGTTGGCAGGCATTTTAGGTTGAAAAAATGTAACACGTAGATACTCATGTACAATTATGATAATGAGGGGAAAAGAGCATCCAAAAAGTTCTCGAGATACATAACTATGATGTATCATAATACATATTACTTGTATGTATCTACACTAATACATATATTGCATTATATTGCTAATATAATTTATGCTATAATATACAAATAATATATTGTTAGAATCTCCAAGAAAAGGTCTATCTGATACACCCAACAATATCAAAATATAGATACCTATTTTTCACGAGACGAGAAATTTCTCGTATTTTCACGAGACGAGACAGGGCCTTGTCTCGTCTCGTATTTTTTACGCGAGACGAGACAAAACCCTTGTCTCGTCTTGTCTCGAAAGTTACGAGACGAGACGAGAAATTTCTCGTCTCGCGTCCATCACTATTTTCGAGTTACAGCCGTTTTTCAGATTTTTGTAGGGGAAATCTTTTGTCTTCTTTTATGATGCCTTTCAGCTCCTTCGTCGCATTTGCCTTAATCTCCGAAAGCGTCTCAATCCTTCTTCCTTTGAGTTTTTTTTTAGTTTTTGGAATAAGAAAAATTCAAGGAACAAAAGGTCAGGTGCGTATGGCCCCCATGGGAAAGAACAGTAATCGAGTGTAACTCAAACGTTCGAGGGACGCCGCGCCGTCCGACGCAAAAGGCCATAAAAGTGACAACTAGTTTTTCCAGCACGACAACGATCCAGCTCACTCAGAACTCGTGAATACTAGGTTAAACACTCTCGATTACTGTTCTCCCCCATACTCACCTGTTACTTTTTCTTATTCTCAAAACTGAAAAAACCCTCAAAGGAAAAGGGTTTGATACGATTTCGGAGATTAAGGCAAATGCGACGACTGTTTCAACAAAGGGAAACACCGTTGTGGGATGATTGTGTGCGTTGGGGAGGAGGGTACAGTAGGAGCTTAAAGGTTGACCTCTAGGCCTTGTCTACTTCAAGGAAACTTTGAAAGAGACCCAGACGAGTAACTTATAAATAAAGTTAATTTTTGTTTATTATTTTCAATAATGAACCTTTGGAATCGTCACGAACCCCCCCCCCCTCAAAATTTGATATTATAGACCTCAAGTTACGTAGAATCCAAAAATAGAATAAAAAAAATAACTAGCTGAGTCCCCGTACTTCGTTTCGAGAAGATGAGAGAGAGAAAATATAATAAATCTGACTTTTACATTAGAAATCATATCACCAAGGTACAACCTTTAAACGCAATCAAAGCATACCACACATAGATTACATACTACCTACCCGTTTGTTCTCCTATGTTGAACATGGGGAGTTATAACGAGTTAGGTTCCAAAAAAATTAAAATGCGTGTTGAAACCTGCCTAACCTTGCGCAGCCTTCAACACGCATTTTAATTTTTTTGGAACCTAACCCAATACTTCTCTCAACACGTTCTACCCAACAAACTGGGTGGTTTTGAGGTCAGTTCTATGATTTTGAGTCAGAAACCCACTTCAATACTATTATTTCAGCGGAGCACATTAAATCGGTCGTACCTCGGCCGGTTGTAAAGTTCTGATAATAGGTGTAGGTTTTATTTGGAGGAGGGTCAATTACCATATTTTTTTCTGTATCTCTTACTCATTCCAATGGTATTCTATAATTTCCCATACAAAAAATTGTCATTTAGGTCGAAAAACCTGAACTTGTTTGCTGTCACCCATCCATTGTTTGTCCTTACTCGGTGTACGTTAACATTAGAGTTGCAAAATATGTCCTAAATGAAGGAGATATCACCTAAAACTTTCTCTCTTTGAGTTGATAGAGAAAAAATGTCATTTAGGTCGAAAAACGTGAACTTTTTTGCTGTCATCCATCCATTGTTTGTCCCTACTCGGTGTAGCTTACCATTAGAGGGATGGGACCTACACAAAAATCTTCCCAACTTTATCGCTTTTGAGTTGATATGTCGTCACGACAAATTTCGAGAAAAAATGTCATTTTAGTCGAAAAACTTTTTGGCTCTCACCCATCCATTGTTTGTCCCTACTCGGTGTAGTTTAACATTAGAGTTGCAAAATATGTCCTAAATGAAGGAGTAAGATGTCACCTAAAACTTTCTCGCTTTGAGTTGATATGTCGTCGCGACAAATTTCGAGAAAGAATGTCATTTAGGTCGAAAAACGTGAACTTTTTTGCTCTCACCCATCCATTGTTTGTCCCCACTCGGTGTAACTTAACATTATAGGGATGGGACCTGGAAAAAAATCTTCCCAGGAATGCACCCATCAACTGTGCCAATTTTCATTGCAATCGGATAAGTAGTTTCAGAATGCATACAGTTCTGTGGATGAAACAAACGTCGTGGCTGAAAAACGTTACAGTTTTGCGTTAAGCTCTCGCGTCACAGAAAAATAAAATTTCACTCTCATCATTTTTTCATAACGCGCCTAATAGGTCGGACGCAAAGTGCATTCCGTGTGCAACTTAATGAAGGAGCTTAGTGGGTTATATCATTCGATCAGGTTGAGATCAACAATATCTTGGGTGCCACTCTCGGAACTGATGCAGACGGCTGTAATGGCGAATCAAAGATGGCCGCCACACCAAAATAAGTATACTGCCATATCTACGTCGATTTTTATCCGATTTCGATTTTTTTTTTTCTTGTGTCATATTTTGATATCAAGGAGAAAAATAAATGTTTCCACAAGTACTGTGAGAAACCAATACTTTTGGTGCTATTGGGCTCCAAAAAATTATAAGGGTCAAAAATACTAATTTCATGAAAAAAATTGACCAAAAATATAACTCTGGAAAGTATTTTTTTTAATAAATTAAAGTATTTTGTGAAATAAAAATAATCATCAAATCCAAATCTAAATGACCCATGGGCCTTCAAAATGGCGTCCAATTTGATCCACAAAAAAGGTGGGTATATCAAATAAGCGCGCTGAGGGCATGTGTATACTCAAAATATATGTTTTTGAGGTCGCCGATTTCAAATTTGCTATTATAAATAACTTCTGACCTTTTAATTTTGAAATATTTTCAAAATGGTGGAAAAAACGGGTATATAAATAATAGACCTTCGTCTAGGCCATGTGCATACTCAAAATACTTGTTTTTGAGGTCGTAGATTTCGAATTTTCAATTATACATAATCTCTGACCTCTAAAACTAAAAAAAAAAAAAAATTAAAATGGCGGACAAAAAATCGGATTATCAAATGAAGCACTAAGGTGATGTGTATGCTCAAAATACATTGGTTTGGTTACCAAAAGTATTGGTTTCTCACAGTACTTGTGGGAACATTTATTTTTCTCCTTGATATCAAAATATGACACAAAAAAAAAAATATCGAAATCGGATAAAAATCGAGGAAGATATGGCAGTATACATATTTTGGTATGGCGGCCATCTTTGATTCGCTATTACAGCCGTCTGCATCAGTTCCGAGAGTGGCACCCAAGATATTGTTGATTTCCACCACATTCCTGATCGAATGATATAACCCGCTAAGCCCCTTCATTAAGTTGCACACGAAACCTCATTTTCATGCGTTATGCTCCCCAGCTATAAAGAAGTATAACTTCAAAATCTGTTTGTCCACCGCCGTCCGCCGTGATGGGCACTTTTGCCAATTAGCGTTGACTGATTTGGATGAAATCGGTCCCATCTAGGTGCCCCGAAACTTTTGGGTGAATTCGAATGGCGATTTTTTCCTCTTTTTATAGCGGTTTTCAGTATTGCTGTCTAAAAGGAGAATGGTAAGAGCTGAAGATTTGACATTTACATACAGTATGTCATATTTGGGGTCTCAGTTAGCTCCAAAACTTTTGGGTTCAATCATATATATCGCTGGCGGTTTTTACCGCTTTAAAGCGATTTTCATTAATCCTGTCTAAAAAAAGAATGTTAAGAGCCAGAGACTTCAAATTTGGTAGGTATGTCAAATTTAGGGTCTAATTACGCCCCAGATTTGGAATCGTCACAAGAACCCCATCAATTTTTTTAGGGGGGTATTTTTTTGCCAGAAAAATAATAAACCCATGTGTAATATTGGCAGAATTTTTTTATGAGTTCAGTCCGCGTATTTTTCAACAGCCCTCGTATATAGATGCGGAGCAGCATATTGCTGTATCCTTTAATCAAAGTGAAGTATTATTCGTATTTCATTCATCACTGAATTTTTGATAATTTATTTTCAGCTTTACAGCTTCTCTTAAAGCTCATAGAAACTGGTATCCTAATATAACATCATTTTATGACGACTACCATGTTGGGCATACAGCACTCAATGCTCCTTTTAAAATTATAGTAACAGTTTTTGAAATTCTACAAAATATGGTGCCAAAAATAGGGGACCATATCTATCTAGCAACTGCTGATATAGATGTGGAAGGGGCGTTGATTGAACAGCTGGATGAAGTCACAGAGAACCCAAAATGGTTTCAACATAAAGATGTTGTAGGTATGTATACACTCTACAGGGTGTGTCATTTTAAAGGACATAGTCAAATATCTTGGGAACCGTTAGAGATACGAAGAAAACGTTCTATACAGCCCCCTCCCCTTATTTTTAGGGCGGCGGGGGGAAATTTGTCACCTTGAAATTAAAAATTAATTGCCACCTCGTACAGAAACCCCCAAAACTGTAGGCTGAGACAGCAGAAATATTATTAAATTTTCAAAACTGTCCAACCGTTTTCAAGTTACAGCCGATTTATGGGTATCACTAATTATTTAGCCAAGGACAGTAAGAAACATCAAAAAGTAGATGGAATGGACCTCCCCACCCAAAAAAAAAAAAAAAAAAAAAAAAAAAAAAAAAAAAAAAATATACACTGTGAATTCATCCCGGAAATATTATCAGAATCAAAAAATGTCGTACCGTTAGCGGCCGATTTGAGTATGAAATTTAGAACATATTAATTGTCTAGCTAAAACGGCAAGAGGTATAGAATAATTGATGGGAATTTCCCCCCTCCCCCTCCAAAAAACATAGATTCCAAAAAACAAAAACAGAATTTCAAAACTGTCCACCCGTTTTCGGCCAATTTTCCGATTTTTGTAACTAATTATCTAATAATAATTAGTTACATAAATAATAACTAAATGTAACTAATTATCCAAAACGGGAAGGATATAAAAAATTGATGGGAAACGACCGTCCCCCCCCCCCAAAAAAAATGTCGAGCCGTTTACGGATCATTTTTGTATGGAATAATGTTAGCACAGGAACGGCCATGATTCTAATGCGCCAAGCAAAATACGCCCAGAATTCCAAACATCAGTTAAATTATCAGAACTAAAAAATGTTAAATCGTTTCCGAGATAAAGCTAATTTTTGGGTCAAATTCTACAAATTTTAACCGTGGCGAAGCTCCAAGTTTATCAATTTTCAGTAAATTCTTATATTTTTCCCTCAATTGTTCTTGGTAGCCTTTGGGTAAAAGTTTCCAATATGAATTAGAGGAGAGAAGAAAAAACCCTTGGTATTTTTATGATTTTAGGTCTTATACGATTTTCGATTTTAAGCAGACCAGGGTTCATTGTAATCTACACCGGACGTGGTGAAGGATCAATTGTGTTCACCATCATGGATGACGGTCGGCCTTTATTGGATCAAGGTAAACCACATTTTATTTCAAGAGAATTATTGTAAAAAGAATGCAAGGGTATAATGCACCCATCCCAATTCTATTTGGGGTTGACGTTGCTTTCCTTAATTCTATCATGCCACAACCTTTTGTTCTTTGCGTACCCTCTTTAGCTGCACCCTTTCCTGCCATGGTAACCCTCGCTTGCTTCTCACAGTATGCATAGAAACTACGTAAAAACTCGTATAGAAACTGCGTAAAAACTTGTATAGAAACTGCGTTGAAACTCGTATATTGCTGATGAAAGGAATTTATTTGTGTTAAAGCTAATGCTTTGTCACAATACACTTCCCCATGTTATTAGTAAATTTTATGCCTCCGCTTTGATTCGAACCACAGACTCCTGGTTACGAATCCGTCATTTTTATAAACTGAGCTACAGAGGCTGATGACCTTCCTAGTACCAAAACATTTGTATTTACATGGGCTTAGGACCGACACCTAGTGAAGCTAAATTGCTCTCTTCGGTCTTCTCATTGTACAAAGTACGATGTATATAACTTACTTTCTCCAGAATCATATGGGTTGTTGGGGTATTGGTCTTTATGCGATATCCGATACCGGTATCGATATCGCTATATTATCGTAAAGGAACTCTCGATACCGACAATATCGAAAGATATGGGTTCAGATTCCAGTTTAAAAAGTTATGATGTGAGAATTGAAGCTTTTTTTTAAAAAAAAAAAAAAAAAATTGGCTTAACGTCTCTTTAACATCTATTGGTCATTCAACCCGGGGGATTCACCCACCATTCGCTGAAAACTTGCAAATCAGCTACCCACATCGAACTCGCCCAGCCAGACTTGGGCCGGAAAAATAGCCAGCATCACGGGGGCGCGAACCCACGTGGACACCCACATGGTACAACCTCGCTTGACGTTGCTTAACTTCAGTGATCTAACGGGAACTGGTGTAGAATTGAAGTTTAATTTAAACTTTGCTAGCTTACTTTACTCTACGGATTATGATAACTTAAAAAACAGCAAATGGAATGCAAAATAATAATAATAATTAAATAATAAAAAACATTCTCAATATGAATATAATCTCCGCAGCTAAAAGAGAAGCTCATAGACTAATTTTCACAATCCTCTGATAAGAAGAACGATCAACTCTCTTTCCAATATAATCCCCATCCCTTCTTTCAACATTCCCAAACCATCTCAGCCTACTTTCCTGTATCTTCTTACCAATTGGTCCCACTTTCACACTTCCTCGTATAAACTCATTTCTAATCTTATCTTTTCTCGTCACACCATTCATCCATCTCAGCATTCTCATTTCAACTACCTCCATTTTCCTTTCTTGTGCCTTTGTTATTGGCCAAGTCTCCGCACTATACATTAGTGCTGGCCGCACGACAGTTTTATATATTTTGCCCTTTCTCCTAACATTGATCCTTCTATCACACAATACTCCACTCATTCTTCTCCAATTCATCCATCCACAATTTCTCCTGTGCTGTATTTCCGACTTCAATTCCCCTTTATTCTCCACAGCCGATCCAAGATATTTAAATTTTTCTACTGATGTTAATCTTTCATTTTGAAGGCTAATATCAATGCTAATGTAAAAATTTAGGACCCTTCCTATGACATTCTAATTCGATATCGATATTGACATTTTCTCTCCGATACCCGATATTATGATGATATCGATATAAATATCGGAAATATCGAAAGAAAATGTCGATATTTATCGATATCGATAATATCCCTAGGATCATTTGGACTGGTTTCGAAATTTTCAAATGTCGTTCTGATAGTTCAATTCCGGTGAAACAAATGTGAAGAAACATATTGGTGAATTTAATCTCTCCGTGTAAGTAATTTAGTATTAAATTAATTTATCAAAAATTAATTTATCAAAAATTAATTTAACAACACAGCCGCCAGCGTCTATGACACGTTGAATACACCATAACGTCTCTTTAACATCTATTGGTCATTCAAGACGGGGGTTTTACCCTCCATTCGCTGGAAACTTGCAAATCAGCTACCCACATTGACCTCACCCAGTCTGGGTTGGGCCGGAAAAAGCCAACGATACGTGGTGTTCCCAAGCGGTCACCCATCCAAGTACTGACCGCGCCTGGACGTTGCTTAACTTCAGTGATCTGAAGGAACTGGTGTATTCAACGTGGTATGATCGTTGTGAGCTTTTACCATGCGGGTGTCCACGTAGGTTGACTCCCTTGTGATGTTGATTATTTTTCCGACCAATCCCGTGCTGGGCGAACTCAATGTGGGTAGCTGGTTTACATGTTTCCATCGAATGAAGGGTGAAACCCCCGTCTCGAATGACCAATATATGTTAAAGAGACGTTGAGTAGAAAAAAAAAATATAATAACAACACCTTGTATATTAATATTCTGCTTACAAATAAAAACCTGTTGGAGGGGCTCAAAAGCGGATTCGGCACAAGGTCCGAATGGAGCAATAGTTTCTCCGAATGGTGCAAGATTTTTTAGGGATAAGCGACATGAGAAGAACAAGATTGTTTATTTTATCAATATAAGCGTTAAGATGAACGTCCCCTAAACCATCAGCCATGCCTCGATGATGAAGATATTTTTTTTTTATAAACACTCGAAGTTTATCCCTATAAAAACCCTTGCAAGATTCGGGTCTTGTGTCGCGTCCCTAAAGAGGAAGAAAAAACACAGTAAAACGCACAGCATTTGAATCATGAGGATAGTTTGAGTTATCGCGTATTTCGCAAAAAGGTGGTTTTTACACTCCATTCGCTGGAAATTTGCACCCTAGCTACCCACATTGACCTCAACCAGACCAAGCTGTGTCTATGAAACAATAGTATCTCCATCTGGGCACTGCCTCCAGTCCTGCAGGCTCCAAATCGGAGGGGATATCTGTGGTTGTTAAAGTACGCTTTAATTTTTTTGACTTAACGTCTCTTTAACATCTATTGGTCATTCGAGAATCGAGACGGGAGTTTTACACTCCATTCGCTGTGGAAACTTGCAAACCAGCTACCCACATTGACCTCATCCAGTCTGGCTTGGGCCGGCATCACGAGGGCGCGAACTCACGTAGACACCCACATGGTACAATCTCGCTGGACGTTGCTTAACTTCAGTGATCCAACGGAAACAGATGAATTTAAATTATAATCTATATATATAAAAGAGAAAGACACTGACTTAACACTCATCGCGATTTCTCCGCACTGGTACGTCCTAGGAGGCTGAAATTTGGCATGAAGTTCGCACTTAGGACTTAGATGCGCACTAAGAAAGGATTTTTAAATATTCGAATTGGGGCGCCCACCGCGGGGGAAAAAGGGGTACGTTTACATATGACAATCATCTTTTCATCAGTGTTTCTCCGTACCGGTACATTTCCGGATGCCGAAATTCGGTAAGTAAGTTCGCTTTATGTTCTAGATGTGCAATAAGAAAGGATATTTTAATATTCCAACTGGGGTGCCAGCCGCGGGGGTAAAGGGCGCGTCCATCAAATATTATGACCTTTTCATCACTGTTTCTCCGTACCGGTAAATTTCCGGTGGCTGAAATTTGGTATGTAGATTCGCTTTATATTCTAGATGTGCAATAAGAAAGGATTTTTTAATATTCCAACTCTGGCGCCAGCCGTGCGGGTAAAGGGCGCGCCCATCAAATATTATCACCTTTTCATCACTGTTTCTCCGTACCGGTACATTTCCGGATGCCGAAATTTGGTAAGTAAGTTCGCTTTATGTTCTAGATGTGCAATAAGGAAGGATTTTTTAATATTCTAACTTTGGCGCCAGCCGCGGGAGATATAGGTGCGCCCATAAAATATTATGACCTTTTTATCACTGTTTCTCCGTACCGGTAAATTTCCGGTGGCTGATTTTTGGTATGTAGGTCCAAGTGGGACGCTAGCCGCGGAAAAAAGGGGCGCTTATAAAAATCTGAGCTTCAGATTTGAACATTCATATTTATCCTCATTCTTCTATCAGCTATTATAGCCCGTAGCGAAGCACGGGTAAAACAGCTAGTTGATTTCATATACGACAAAGCTGCTGAAGATTCATATGTTCAGTTGAGGGAGTGATGCATTAATGAGTGTAAAAATTATTTGAAAAGAACAGCCGATATACTGAGCGAAAAATGGAAGAATTCGTATGAGATGGTTCTAGGTTGGGTGCAAACCCAAAAGACAATTTCAATTATACCCTCAGTGTCCCTTCGTTTGCGAGGGTCTCGAAAAAAATCCGAAGCCTCCACTTGGAGGATGCGACAGGCATGCCATTTATAATTTGCTCTTGGGTACAGTGCCGTAGACAGAAAATCAGGGCCGCAGACAGAAAATATTTATGGGCCCCTCTATTATTCTTTCATCTAAAATCACGGTATGGGTAGTAATAATAGTAAAAGTAGGCAATTCACTTAGTGTAAAAAGGCGTGTACGCTTCTTCTGGAAACAAATAATTCGATTATCAGATGTTACTGTTTACGAAATATACCAATATTTATGATTGCTATACCAGCTGTAAGGTCGCACTATATTGTAAAATCAGTGTCCTACAATAGCCATTGTCCCATATTAGCCCACTATCGCTAAACTTCTGATTTTGTGTGTTTGAATTTTTTTCAAAACTTTTAAGTTGATTTATTTATTATACAGAAAAAAACTTGAAAAATTTCATTATGATAATTTTGTCACCAAGCCTCCTGGGAAATCTCGGGCCTGGGGGGATTCCCCCCCATTCCCCCCTCTCGTTGGGCCTGCTTGGGTTCATACCATTTCTTGTCTTTCAGGTAATACCAGACTTTCTACCACTTCAAGTAGATTTCGATTTTCATCAAGTAAAAAATTCATCATCTTCACTGACCTGAATGAGAAAAATAATGTGATTTATGTTGGCCGTCCATTCTGCTCGCCTATAGAATCTACGATTAAATCAGGACTCCTGTCATACCCACGAGCCATTATCCAGACAGATGAGCATGGAAAGACAATCGCAAAAGTAGAATATACACTTCTTCCGTCCAAAGAGGAATGCAATTATCCATATTTCACTTTGTTTCTCAATAATCCTGAATTGTATCTCTATAATTTCTCATTGGACTTTCCACTTTATAGTGTGCACATGATACAAATAAAGTCACCATTGTTTGGGGTTAGTATATTATTCTAAGAAGTCCAGGCATCATAGTCCATCAGTGGCGGATTTACCGAACAAGCAACATAGGCCATGGCCTAGGGCGGCCAAAAATTCCCCGCCCCCGGGGGAAATTTTGAATAATTCGGAGTCAAATGTGAAAATCTGTGCTCTATATTTACAATGTTGTTTCACACACAAGTGACTAAAACTATAACATTTTTTAAGAACATCATGCAATTTGCCTATCGAAATTAAAAAAAAAATTCAAGTTAACGTGAGATGAGATTTACGGCCATTGTGAAATGTACGATCATTGCGAAATGGGCGACGTTCTTAGCCGGCGCATGCGCGGATGTGGTATGTAGTTAGCGGCCGGAAATAGAGCGTTCGTAGCGGCATTGTAAAATGTAAAATAAACCTTGTTCTTGGGCCAGCTGCTGTAAACTTTTACTCAGCTGATGCACTTTTACTCCCCACTTAACACAAACTCACTCATACCTATGAGTGAGTTTACAAGTGGGGAACCATATTTTTTTTTTCTTCTAAATATTTGTATACAAATTAAATAAAATATACAAAAAAATATGTTAAAAAAAAAAAAAAAAAAAAAAAAAACAAGGTCGACAATTGACGAGGGGAGTGCGGGGCGTTGTTATGACGTTATATATCTGGAATGTTTTTTAAAGAACTCGCTTTTTTATTGGCTGTCACGGATCCATTTTGGACGGTTATGCATACGCGATAGAGGTATGGCGTAAAAACGTTTCCTAACCTATCTAATTGGGTTAAAATTCATGGCTCGAAAAATTTAAAGGATTGCCAGTCACTCCTTCCAGGTTCCGGAACCTACATCGGAGTTGTCCAAATTTTTTTGAGCCGCGGCCCCCTTAATTGGAATCGTGACCTTCCTCCAAAAAAAAAGACAAATCTAACGTAAAATGTACATACGTAATAAACTAATTCTTTTACATGTAGTTGTAAGAACCATGTGTTTGCATGTAAATTTTTTTTTTTTTTTTTTGGCTTAACGTCTCTTTAACATCTATTGGTCATTTAAGACGGGGGTTTCACCCTCCATTCGCCGGAAACTTGCAAACCAGCTGCCCACATTGACCTCACGCTGCCTGGGTTGGGCCGGAAAAAAGAGCCAACGATACTTGCTGTTCCAAACCGGTCACCCATCCAAGTACTGACCTCGCCCGACGTTGCTTAACTTCAGTGATCTGACGGGAACTGGTGCATTCAACGTGGTATGATCGTTGGCTATATGTAGTTTTTAATTTTTGCTTAAATAATATTGACCAGTGGCGGATTTGCCGTCAAGCAACATAGGCCATGGCCTAGGGCGGTATAGAATTTAGGGGCGGAAAAATATGGAGCAACTTAAAACTTTAGGGGCGGTAAAAGATAAAAAGTCGATGTGCGGTATACGGGTACGAAGGGTGGCGGACGAACAGATTTTTTTTATTCGATTTTTGGATTCTGCGTACGCCATATTGGCAAAGTTTCTTCTTACCCTGTTGATCACCTGTATAAAATCAGAGACACCAAATAAAACCACATTTGAAAATTTGGATAAGTTCAGAGAAAAATTAGTGTTACATAAAATCGCGATCACAGCGCAGAATAATGGGAGAACACTCTGCAATAGAATCTCCTTTTTTATCTATACTTATGAAACGCAAAGCTCAACTGGCATACTGACGTACTGACTGACTGATAATCAACGTAGCTCCACGATGGCTAAACCTGGAGACTTGAAACTTGGCACAAGTATGTAGGTGCGTAATAAGAAAGGAAAAAATTTAAAGTTCAAGTGGGAGCAAGTTACAGCCAAAAATGACGCTATTTAGCGGGTCTTTTTGCAATTTTTTCTGTGCTAACTAAAAGAGATAACGAAAAATGACCGAGAATGGACCCCCCCCAAATAGTATATAAGGATCCCATAAAAAATCTAAAATTTGAAAATTTCCGGTTTCTCCCCGATTTATGACGGTTTTCACCACCAAAAAATCGGAATTGACGAGTACCATTCCCGATGAGCGAGAAAGCTGAAATTTGATACAAAGGTGTTCAAAATGTAATATCTTTGAGTAAAATATTGAATTTTCTAAATAGGACCCGTGTTCACTCTGGGGGTCGGTTCACCTAAAATCTAAAATTGAGAAGATTTAATTTCGCGATCTCGGTAGCGAAGCACGGTAAAACAGCTAGTTTATTTATAAAAAAGTTATGCCCCGGAACCACTTTCGCATTACTTCAGGCACTCCTTTTTACAGTCATGCCATTCCGAAATCGAGAAATTTTCGCTCCGGACGGTTTACAAAGTTGTTTACATTTATATTTTAATAAATGTAAACAATTTTTTTACAAAGGTAATTTTATTTCAGAAAATTTGAATAAGATAAGATTCAGCAACACATTAGCGTTTTGAATAAGTTAGCATTAGCGTTTTGAATGATATAGCATTCAGAATTAGAGTTTTGAATGAGATAGCATTCAGAATTAGCGTTTTGAATGAGATAGCATTCAGCAACACATTAGCGTTTTGAATAAGTTAGCATTCAGCAAGACATTAGCGTTTTGAATGAGATAACATTCAGCAACACATTAGCGTTTTGAATAAGTTAGCATTCAGCAAGACATTAACGTTTTGAATGAGATAACATTCAGCAACACATTAGCGTTTTGAATGAAATAGCATTCAGCAACACCCATACCTATTCATAATTTATAATGTAATGGAAAGGGGGGCGCGGGAGGCTTTCATTTCAAGAAAGGGGGGCGCAGTACCAAAATTTTGGAAACCCTTGGGCTAGAATCTCCCAGATTTTGCTCATTTTCCAGAAAAAAAAACAACAAAAAAAACATTTGATTTGACTGTTTCAGGAAGAAAATTTGGGTCTATTTTATCGAATTAATAATGCGTTAAATAAAAATTTCATAGTTGATGCAATGGAAATATTAGCAAATGCTGCTGAACTAGCTGGTGACAATCTTCTCGTGAGAGAATTAATAGAGCTGGAATATCATTTGACTAATCGAAGAAATGAATTAAAAAACAACGCAGCAAATGTTTGATTTTAGACCCATCATTCGATAGTTTCTTATACATTTCAGCTAATTTTCTGCGCATGCGCAAAGAGGTTTTTTAAAATGTTCAAAACGTGTTGCATCTCTTGGCGATTATAACCATTCTCGAGATATTTGCAAAAAGAAAAATAACCTAAAATCCAAGATGGTGTCCGATATAATAATAATATACGAGTATAATATAATAAATAATATTTTTATTAACATGAAAATTATGTTTACAAAATTCTTTTCCTAAGCTATGATGGGCTTCTTAGAAAAGCCAAAGTTCCACAACGTCCCCACCTCGGTACTTTTTATAATAATGATGACGGAGGTCTAAGCTAACATTTTCTGTAAAATTTAGAATTATGGAATTTAAAGTTTTTAAACCCATTTTTTTTATCTAAAATTCCTAGGCTATTATGATTGCGTCTCCGGATACTGTATGGCGTTAGTGATTCCGTCTCCTGAGATTGCATGGCGATTATGATTTCATCTCCTGGGATTGCATAGCAATTATGAATTCGTCTCCCGAGATTTCATTTCATTTATGATTGCGCTTCCTGAGATTGCATGGCAATTATGAATTCGTCTCCTGAGATTTCATTTCATTTATGATTGCGCCTCCTGAGACTGCATGGCGATTATGAATTCGTCTCCTGAGATTTCGTTTCAATTTGATTGCGCCTCCTGAGATTACATGGCAATTATGGATTCGTCTCTTAAGATTGTATATCAATTGTGAATTCATCTCTTGAGGTTGCATGGGGATTATGAATTCGTCTCCTGAGATTTCATTTCAATTTGATTGCGCCTCCTGAGATTGCATGGCAATTATGAATTCGTCTCCTAAGTTTGTATGGCAATTGTGAATTCATCTCTTGAGGTTGCATGGCGATTACGAATTCGTCTCCTGAGATTTCATTTCAATTTGATTGCGCCTCCTGAGATTGCATGGCGATTGTGAATTCGTTTCCTAAGATTGTATGGCAATTGTGAATTCATCCCTTGAGGTTGCATGGCGATTATGATGCCGTCTTCTGACATTGCATGGTGATCCTTTTTCAAAAACGAATTTCTAATATGTAATTGAATGGAAACAGTATAATTATCATTTAAAATTAGTTAATAAAAATAAATCTATTCTGTTTTATTTATTGAATTTTAATAAAATAAATCTATTGTGTGTTATTTAATAAATTTTAATAAAATAAATATATTGCGTTTGAATATTATGTTTATTCCAAGTTTTCTTTATTTTAATAAGCCATACTTAGGCTGTTAGGCCTATAATATTAAGAAGTTTGTGGTCGAAGTTGTTGTGTCTGATATTTTTGGTATTGCAGTATATGTTTTTATTATCTATACCATGGGTTCTCAAACGAGGGTACGCGTACCACCGGTGGTACTTGGGCCCATTTCAGGTGGTACGCGAAACCATTTTCAGTTGTACACAAAAGATCATAAAATGAATGTAGGCATTATGTAAAAAAAAAATCCACCTAATAATACGAGTGACTTAGAGTGGATTAGAAATCTGTTCGCAGAATACACAAATGAAGGCGCTGCTGACGATCTGATAAGTGACAGCACCGTGAAAGATATGTTCAACAGTATCTAGTACCTATTTCCTATTTTAGTTGATTTTTGGATGAAAATCAAAAAGATCAAATAGTCAAGTCTCCACACACACAAGAAAACACTAAAAACCCTATTTGATACCAAATATATGAGCGAATATCGATTTTTTCAAATGTTGTACTTGAAAAACAAGAATACCTAGCAGTAAATTAGATGTGTCTCATGAAATTCGCGTAGAAATTAGTATTATTCAGCCTGATATTGAAGCAATTGTTTCTGATAAGAGTACGTAATCTCATCAGAACAGGAGGAAGTGGGTTCAACCCCCCACCCACCTTTCTACTCACTCTGCCACTCTGTTTTCCATCTTATCAGGTACCTTTGCATGATATTTCTTTAAGTTCAGCTTCTTTGTGGAATTATAGTCCCATATGTTAATAATTAATTTCCTTTATACAATCTACCCCCAGGATGGTGGTACTTCAAAAATCCGAAAAAATACCAAGTGGTATACTTATAAAATTATTTTATTTCCCCCAATCTCATTCATTCTTCTTGTACTCACAACATTCATTCATTCCAATCAGTAACTAAACTATATAATAAAAATCTGTCCGGGCACTGCACGAAAGTGCTATTCATCGGGACAGTTGATACCTTTTCCATATAAAACTGTATTTCCCCCAATCCCATTCATTCTTCTTGTACTGACAACATTCAAACAATCTGTCATTCATTCCAATCATTAACTAAACCCACCCTCCCCTCTCTGCCCCGATGTCAGCTATATAATAACAATCTGTCCCGACACTGCACGAAAGTGCTATTCATCAGGACAGTTGATAACTTTTCCATATAAAACTGTATTTCCCCCAATCTCATTCATCCTTCTTGTACTCTTAACATTCAAACAATCTGTCATTCATTCCAATCATTAACTAAACCCACCCTCCCCTCCCTGTCACGATGCCAGCTATATGATAACAATCTGTCCCGGCACTGCACGAAAGGTCTATTCATCAGGACAGTTGATAACTTTTCCATATAAAACTGTATTTCCCCCAATCTCATTCATCCTTCTTGTACTCTTAACATTCAAACAATCTGTCATTCATTCCAATCATTAACTAAACCCACCCTCCCCTCCCTGTCCCGATGCCAGCTATATGATAACAATCTGTCTCGGCACTGCACGAAAGTGCTATTCATCAGGACAGTTGATAACTTTTCCATATAAAACTGTGTTTCCCCCAATCTCATTCATTCTTCTTGTATTTACAACATTCAAACAATTCGTCATTCATTTAATTCAGTTATGTATGTATGTATGTATGTATTGATTGTGTGCTTAATTCTTTTGCGACGCATTACAACAAATAGTCCACAATTCCTATAATGTGTCCCTAATTTTCATAATTATTCCCATAAGGACAGAATTTTTTTTTTTTTTTTTTAAAAAAAAAGACAGATTATTGAGAGAAAAAAAAATCCCAAAAAGTCAAGAATATTAAAAAAGATATTCCAAAAAGTACAGAATAAATAGGTATAAAAAGATTTTTTTTTTTTTAATTTGGCTTAACGTCCTTTTAACATTTATTGGTCATTCAAGACGGGGGTTTCACCATCCATTCGCTGGAAACTTGCAAACCAGCTACCCACATTGACCTCACTCAGCCTAAGTTTGGCCGGAAAAAAGAGCCAACGATACGTGGCGCTCCCAGGCGGTCACCCATCCAAGTACTGACCACGCCCGACATTGCTTAACTTCAGTGATCTGACGGGAACTGGTGTATTCAACGTGGTATGGTCGTTGGCTAGAAAAAGATTAATAAATTAATAATGGTGAACAAAGAGAGGAGTAGGTCATGACGGATACATCAAGAGTGTATGATGCCAGTAATATGAGCTCTTTCAGATGTGCTTTAAATTTATGTTCAGGTAGGTTTATAATTCTAATATTGTCGTCAATAGTGTTATAGATTTTCACACACGTGCCAAGGAAAGACTTCTCAAAAATATTGATTGGAAATTTCTGGTGTTGTAACTATGAGCAGTAGTGGGTAGTAAGCCAGAGTTCCTAATGCAGAATACATAAATACCTGTCCTAATATTAGCTGCCCATAAAAAGTTAGAATTTTTTTATTTGTGAAAATTTCACGACAGGATTCAATATCACTCATACCATAGATTCTACGAATCGCCCTCTTTTGTAAAAGAAATATGTCATGAGCTAGAGCTGAAAATTACCAAAAACCGATGCCATAGCTCATGATGGAATGAAAATATGAGAAATATGTTAGACCGGCAGTCATTCATTTCGATGCCATAACTCATGATGGAATGAAAATATGAGAAATATGTTAGACCGGCAGTCATTCATTCATTCCAATCATTCATCTACAAAATTTGTCTCTGTAAATCATTCATTCATCCATTTTCGATTTTGGTTTATTATTTTCAATAATGAACCTTTGGAATCGCCAGGGAAAAAATAAAAAATACCCCCCTCAAAATTTGATATTATACGTTTCAAGGTACGTAGAATCCAAAAATCGAATAAAAAAAATCCGTTTGTCCGCCGTCCGCCGTGATGGGCACTTTCGCCACTTAGCGTTGACCGATTAGGCTGAAATCTGGTATATAGGTCCCATCTGAGCTCTAATTTTGCCCTGAAACTTTTGGGTGCAATCGAATACAACCATGGCGATTTTTGCCGCTTTTTAGCGGTTTTCAGTATCGCTGTCTAAAAGGAGAATGGTAAGAGCTGGAGATTTGAAATTTTGTATGTATGTCATATTTGGGGTCTCAGCTACATCCAAAACTTTTGGTTCGATCAAATATACCGCTGGCGGTTTTTACCGCTTTAGAGCGGTATTCATTAATCCTGTCTAAAAAGAGAATGGTAAGAGCCAGAGACCTCAAATTTTGTAGGTATGTCAAATTTAGGGTCTAATTACGCCCCAGATTTGTAATCATCACGATAATCCCCTCAAATTTTTTGGCAGAAAAATAATAAACCCACGTGTCACATTGGCAGAGATTTTATATACTGTTATTATTATTTTGATCATATATTAAATATTTCAAATATTTACCTTATTGGATGAAGATTTCCACATTATTAACGTTGGTTAAATGAGCGCCATGCGTTTTGAGAATTTGGTGCTTTTCAAGTAACCTGTTAACATTAAGAAAAATCCTCCAATTTTAAGATGCCCGCAACTTGGTATGCGTCTTTCATCGTGGCTGTGGCCTGTGGAGCTACTTGTGACCACAATATAGTTCGTTCTATTTTTTTACCTTCGCAAAAATTCAAGGCCGTACCCAAGGGGTGGGGGGGTTCATGGGGTCCAGACCCCCCCTCCCCGAAATTTCATTATTTAATAAGCAAGGTGTAACTCACCACCACCACCAACAACAACCAAAACATCAACGACATCATCTACAATAACAACAACATCACGTTCCATGATCATCATTTTCAGGTGTTAGTCCTGGCATGGCTGTCAAACCTTCGGACCCCCCCCCCCGAAAAAAAATCTTGGCTACAGTCCTGCAAAAAATATAGAAATTCAAATTTTTCCATGTCGAAATTATATGTAATGTGATTGTACATTTCTTTGTGTTATTTAATGATGTCTCCATTTTTGAAGGCATCTCATGGATGGTGTACAATAACACAGAAAGCAATTAACATTTTAATCAAAAAAAAAAAAAAATTCATATAAAGAAATATATTTTCAATGTCGACTACAATCTAAATATAAATTCAATAAAATTGTATAGCAAATTTAATCAAAAAATATTTCCATATAAAGAAATATATTTTCAATGTCGAATACAATCTAAATACAAATTCAATAAATTTGTACAACAAATTTAATCAAAAAATATTTTCATATAAAGAAATATATTTTCAATGTCGAATACAATCTAAATACATTTTCAATAAATTTGTATAGCAAATTTAATCAAAAAATATTTCCATATAAAGAAATATATTTTCAATGTCGAATACAATCTTAATACATTTTCAATAAATTTGTATAGCAAATTTAATCAAAAAATATTTCCATATAAAGAAATATATTTTCAATGTCGAATACAGTCTAAATACAATTTCAATAAAATTGTATAGCAAATTTAATCAAAAAATATTTTCATATATAAAGAAATATATTTTCAATGTCGAATACAATCTAAATACATTTTCAATAAATTTGTACAGCAAATTTAATCAAAAAATATTTCCATATATAAAGGAATATATTTTCAATGTCGAATACAATCTAAATATATTTTCAATAAATTTGTATAGCAAATTTAATCAAAAAATATTTCCATATAAAGAAATATATTTTCAATGTCGACTGCAATCTAAATACAATTTCAATCAATTTGTACAGCAAATTTAATCAAAAAATATTTCGATATAAAAGTATATATTTTCAATGTCGACTACAATCTAAATACAAATTCAATACATTTGTACAACAAATTTAATCAAAAAATATTTCCATATAAAGAAATATATTTTCAATGTCGACTACAATCTAAATACAATTTCAATAAAATTGTATAACAAATTTAATCAAAAAATATTTCCATATATAAAGGGGTATATTTTCAATGTTGACTACAATCTAAATACAATTTCAATAAATTTGTATAGCAAATTTAATCAAAAAATATTTCCATACATAAAGAAATATATTTTCAATGTCGAATCTGAGCACAAGTGTATCTTTACACGAAGCAATTCGCCAGGTTTTTCTCACCGTCAGATATACGGTTTTATAGGGGATAGGTCATTGAAATATTGAACATACATTCCGTAATATAGTACAATACTACAGGATAAACTTCAAAATTTAATGTTAACCCGGGTAGGAGATAGGTAATTTCAAAGTTTGTACTTTTGGATACTCACTGACTGATTGACTCACTCATCATCAAAAGTTTCAGGCACTTCCCGTACATCAAATTTTGCATGAAGTTAGCAATTGACATCCACGTAAAGAGAAAAATCCGAAAAATTGAACTTTTTAACTGTAAGTGCTCCAAAAAGGTGTCGCTTTAGGGAAGACAGTACAACGTATTTTAATGTAGTTTTAACTGATAAAACACTGAAATCTCGCATAAAGTTAGATATTTACATGCAATATAGCCCTTCGGCTGCGGACTTTGCTCTTTAGTGACAGTATTATTTTGAAAGATATTGCAGCCTTCGGCTGTGGACTTTGCACTATAGTGA
>CM022876.1:36217152-36239146 GCA_012654025.1 Pachypsylla venusta
TATTATTATTATTATTTAGTGTGTTTCAGGGGGTTAAAAACCGCTGACACATTACAAATTTGCGAACAAAAATACCCCCCACCCTTATATTCAAATAAAATTATAAATATATATAAAAAAATCAAAACTGAAAATTAGATTACCAAAATTTGAATACACTGCAAAATTAAAAGGACCTGTAAAGAAAACTGAAATTGTTATTAGTAGATACCTGAAAAAGAGATAGAAAAAAAAATTAGTCGTTGAACTCCTGTAGGCTATAGGGAGCAATTTCTAAGAGACGATTTTTTAAGTACAACTTGAAATTTCATGTTTTTATTAGCATTATTTATTTTGTTATATTTATCTTTATCAATACTTTGGTGTTAGATTTTATTGGACATTTGGGTCCGGTTTACACAGAAATTTCTTGTTTTCCGATTCGTTGTGTAATTGAAAAGAAGAAGATAAAAGAAAAAACGGCCAAATGTAAACCGGACCCAAATGTCCAATAAAATCTAACACCAAAGTATTGATAAAGTAATATACACTACAACGCATATAAAAAGAGCAATATTTATAGTGTATCTTCTTCAGCAACAATAAACTTGGCCCCAATAATAGATATCACTACTTTCATAGGCGGAATTTTTTGGGAAAGTGGAAGGAACTTGGCCTTTTTTCAATGATAATTTTTTTGTGAGATACATCTAAATACAATTCCAATAAAATAGCAATTTTAATCACATAATATTTCCATATAAAGAAATATATTTTCAATGTCGACTACAATCTAGATACAATTTCAATAAAATTGTATAGCAAATTTAATCAAAAAATATTTCCATATAAAGAAATATATTTTCAATGTCGAATACAATCTAAATACAATTTCAATAAATTACCTAGTATAGCAATTTTAATCACAAAATATTTCCATATAAAGAAATATATTTTCAATGTCGACTACAATCTAAATACAATTTCAATAAAATTGTATAGCAAATTTAATCAAAAAATATTTCCATATAAAGAAATATATTTTCAATGTCGAATACAATCTAAATACAATTTCAATAAATTACCTAGTATAGAAATTTTAATCACACAATATTTCCATATAAAGAAATATATTTTCAATGTCGAATACAATCTAAATACAATTTTAATAAATTACCTAGTATAGCAATTTTAATCACACAATATTTCCATATAAAGAAATATATTTTCAATGTCGAATACAATCTAAATACAATTTCAATAAATTACCTAGTATAGCAATTTTAATAACATAATATTTCCATATAAAGAAATATATTTTCAATGTCGACTACAATCTAAATACAATTTCAATAAAATTGTATAGTAAATTTAATCAAAAAATATACAGCGGACTCGCCAAATACTTTGTGAAAAAGTCCCGTAAAAATTTCTACAACCCCGACGGCACTCTTTAAGAATAACATGACCCTTTTTTTTGGAATTCCAAAAATATGAAAATTATTTAAATACCATGCATATTGGGAGAGTTATGAATTGATTTCTTAAGAAAGTCGTGGTTTGCTCTGAAATGAATACGTATAGTAAAAATTAAATAAATGAGTAGGTATCAATGCCAGCCTTTTTCCTGAGTATTTGTTTACGAAAATAAAAAATAACTTATTTAGGGGTTGTTGGTTCGAGTCTACAGAGATAGTTATTTTATTATTCAATAATTTTATTATTGAATAATAAAAATTTATTATTGAATAGAGATTTTATGTGACATTAATTTTATTTTCATTTTCCTATGAAGTAAAATTTAATAAAAACAATTTTAATAAATAGAATTTATTAATAATTATTAAGGCACATAAAATCTCTGGTATCTCTACAGCGACACAATAAAGAGGGATTTTCATAGAAAGGGGGGTATCAATTTGGTGGAGATAGAACAACATGGGAAATACAATGATCGACGATGGTGGTAGCTAACCAAAATATAGGTAGCCAACCTGATTTTTTTGTCAGTATTATTTTAAAGACTTTAATAAGAAATAAATCTAAATTTATTTCTTATTAAAAGACGTTTTAGTTCCTATTTTATTGATAAATTGATTTTACGTTGTTGCACTTTGTTTTAGCTTGTGGTTACCTATTTATTACCATCCATGCAGCACTTATTTATTTGACGCCCGTTCTCGATGCACAGATTACATCTTTTGATGATGTTCCGGAACACCTCTCGCCTTCCTTGTATCAGGTCGTCAAATGCCAGAACGATCCTATTGCAACTATTTCCTCTGCCAGCAGTGTCCAGTGTCTACAGAAGTTTCCTAAACCAGAGTATTTACATACATACATAACCATAACCGTTCCATCATTGGATGGGTCGATGAATGAAACCTTGCCACCATCATCGATCATTGTATTTCCCATGTTGTTCTATATCCACCAAATTGATGACCCCCTTTTCTATGAACATCACTCTTTATTGTGCCGCTGTAGAGATACCAGAGATTTTATGTGCCTTAATAATTATTAATAAATTCTATTTATTAAATTTTACTTCATAGGAAAATGAAAATAAAATTAATGTCACATAAAATCTCTATTCAATAATAAATTTTTATTATTTAATAATAAAATTATTGAATAATAAAATAACCATCTCTGTAGACTCGAACCAACAACCCCTAAATAAGTTATTTTCGTAAANAACAGTAGCATATAGTCGTGAGTAGTGTTATATTATGATATTTTGTGCCTGGTGTTATATCTTGTAACAGTAGCATATAGTCGTGAGTAGTGTTATATTATGATATTTTCTGCCTGGTGTTATATCTTGTAACAGTAGCATATAGTCGTGAGTAGTGTTATATTATGATATTTTGTGCCTGGTGTTATATCTTGTAACAGTAGCATATAGTCGTGAGTAGTGTTATATTATGATATTTTGTGCCTGGTGTTATATCTTGTAACAGTAGCATATAGTCGTGAGTAGTGTTATATTATGATATTTTGTGCCTGGTGTTATATCTTGTAACAGTAGCATATAGTCGTGAGTAGTGTTATATTATGATATTTTGTGCCTGGTGTTATATCTTGTAACAGTAGCATATAGTCGTGAGTAGTGTTATATTATGATATTTTGTGCCTGGTGTTATATCTTGTAACAGTAGCATATAGTCGTGAGTAGTGTTATATTATGATATTTTGTGCCTGGTGTTATATCTTGTAACAGTAGCATATAGTCGTGAGTAGTGTTATATTATGATATTTTGTGCCTGGTGTTATATCTTGTAACAGTAGCATATAGTCGTGAGTAGTGTTATATTATGATATTTTGTGCCTGGTGTTATATCTTGTAACAGTAGCATATAGTCGTGAGTAGTGTTATATTATGATATTTTGTGCCTGGTGTTATATCTTGTAACAGTAGCATATAGTCGTGAGTAGTGTTATATTATGATATTTTGTGCCTGGTGTTATATCTTGTAACAGTAGCATATAGTCGTGAGTAGTGTTATATTATGATATTTTGTGCCTGGTGTTATATCTTGTAACAGTAGCATATAGTCGTGAGTAGTGTTATATTATGATATTTTGTGCCTGGTGTTATATCTTGTAACAGTAGCATATAGTCGTGAGTAGTGTTATATTATGATATTTTGTGCCTGGTGTTATATCTTGTAACAGTAGCATATAGTCGTGAGTAGTGTTATATTATGATATTTTGTGCCTGGTGTTATATCTTGTAACAGTAGCATATAGTCGTGAGTAGTGTTATATTATGATATTTTGTGCCTGGTGTTATATCTTGTAACAGTAGCATATAGTCGTGAGTAGTGTTATATTATGATATTTTGTGCCTGGTGTTATATCTTGTAACAGTAGCATATAGTCGTGAGTAGTGTTATATTATGATATTTTGTGCCTGGTGTTATATCTTGTAACAGTAGCATATAGTCGTGAGTAGTGTTATATTATGATATTTTGTGCCTGGTGTTATATCTTGTAACAGTAGCATATAGTCGTGAGTAGTGTTATATTATGATATTTTGTGCCTGGTGTTATATCTTGTAACAGTAGCATATAGTCGTGAGTAGTGTTATATTATGATATTTTGTGCCTGGTGTTATATCTTGTAACAGTAGCATATAGTCGTGAGTAGTGTTATATTATGATATTTTGTGCCTGGTGTTATATCTTGTAACAGTAGCATATAGTCGTGAGTAGTGTTATATTATGATATTTTGTGCCTGGTGTTATATCTTGTAACAGTAGCATATAGTCGTGAGTAGTGTTATATTATGATATTTTGTGCCTGGTGTTATATCTTGTAACAGTAGCATATAGTCGTGAGTAGTGTTATATTATGATATTTTGTGCCTGGTGTTATATCTTGTAACAGTAGCATATAGTCGTGAGTAGTGTTATATTATGATATTTTGTGCCTGGTGTTATATCTTGTAACAGTAGCATATAGTCGTGAGTAGTGTTATATTATGATATTTTGTGCCTGGTGTTATATCTTGTAACAGTAGCATATAGTCGTGAGTAGTGTTATATTATGATATTTTGTGCCTGGTGTTATATCTTGTAACAGTAGCATATAGTCGTGAGTAGTGTTATATTATGATATTTTGTGCCTGGTGTTATATCTTGTAACAGTAGCATATAGTCGTGAGTAG
The DNA here is from genome assembly GCA_012654025.1 of Pachypsylla venusta. NCBI lineage: Eukaryota > Metazoa > Arthropoda > Insecta > Hemiptera > Aphalaridae > Pachypsylla > Pachypsylla venusta. The sequence goes on from CM022876.1 coordinate 36,221,805, forward strand.
TGTTATATTATGATATTTTGTGCCTGGTGTTATATCTTGTAACAGTAGCATATAGTCGTGAGTAGTGTTATATTATGATATTTTGTGCCTGGTGTTATATCTTGTAACAGTAGCATATAGTCGTGAGTAGTGTTATATTATGATATTTTGTGCCTGGTGTTATATCTTGTAACAGTAGCATATAGTCGTGAGTAGTGTTATATTATGATATTTTGTGCCTGGTGTTATATCTTGTAACAGTAGCATATAGTCGTGAGTAGTGTTATATTATGATATTTTGTGCCTGGTGTTATATCTTGTAACAGTAGCATATAGTCGTGAGTAGTGTTATATTATGATATTTTGTGCCTGGTGTTATATCTTGTAACAGTAGCATATAGTCGTGAGTAGTGTTATATTATGATATTTTGTGCCTGGTGTTATATCTTGTAACAGTAGCATATAGTCGTGAGTAGTGTTATATTATGATATTTTGTGCCTGGTGTTATATCTTGTAACAGTAGCATATAGTCGTGAGTAGTGTTATATTATGATATTTTGTGCCTGGTGTTATATCTTGTAACAGTAGCATATAGTCGTGAGTAGTGTTATATTATGATATTTTGTGCCTGGTGTTATATCTTGTAACAGTAGCATATAGTCGTGAGTAGTGTTATATTATGATATTTTGTGCCTGGTGTTATATCTTGTAACAGTAGCATATAGTCGTGAGTAGTGTTATATTATGATATTTTGTGCCTGGTGTTATATCTTGTAACAGTAGCATATAGTCGTGAGTAGTGTTATATTATGATATTTTGTGCCTGGTGTTATATCTTGTAACAGTAGCATATAGTCGTGAGTAGTGTTATATTATGATATTTTGTGCCTGGTGTTATATCTTGTAACAGTAGCATATAGTCGTGAGTAGTGTTATATTATGATATTTTGTGCCTGGTGTTATATCTTGTAACAGTAGCATATAGTCGTGAGTAGTGTTATATTATGATATTTTGTGCCTGGTGTTATATCTTGTAACAGTAGCATATAGTCGTGAGTAGTGTTATATTATGATATTTTGTGCCTGGTGTTATATCTTGTAACAGTAGCATATAGTCGTGAGTAGTGTTATATTATGATATTTTGTGCCTGGTGTTATATCTTGTAACAGTAGCATATAGTCGTGAGTAGTGTTATATTATGATATTTTGTGCCTGGTGTTATATCTTGTAACAGTAGCATATAGTCGTGAGTAGTGTTATATTATGATATTTTGTGCCTGGTGTTATATCTTGTAACAGTAGCATATAGTCGTGAGTAGTGTTATATTATGATATTTTCTGCCTGGTGTTATATCTTGTAACAGTAGCATATAGTCGTGAGTAGTGTTATATTATGATATTTTGTGCCTGGTGTTATATCTTGTAACAGTAGCATACAGTCGTGAGTAGTGTTATATTATGATATTTTGTGCCTGGTGTTATAGCTTGTAACCGTAGCATACAGTCGTAAGTAGTGTTATGATATTTTGTGCCTGGTATTATATCTTGTTCAGTAGCATACAGTCGTAAGTAGTGTTATATTATGATATTTTGTGCCTGGTGTTATATCTTGTAACAGTATCATACAGTCGTGAGTAGTGTTATATTATGATATTTTGTGTCTGGTGTTATATCTTGTAAACAGATGGCACAGCCGCCCACCAATCTTCGACAATGTTTTTTTCACAATATTCAATTTGTGACAAACATTTCCACATCAAATTATGGATCTAGAAAATGTCACGCGATAATTTTTCCGTTATACTCTTAAAACCACCTGCGAGCCTACAGTTCGAGGCACTCAATTTTGATTTAGTTAAAAAAAAATTGCGTTGTAAGTTTCACTAAACATTATACTATTATTACTTATATCTTTGAAGTCCATCACGACCCCCTTCCCTCCAAAAAATCGATATTTCACGTTTAAATATAACTATGCCGTTTTCGCTTCGTTTTCAAAATTGGGGTCATTTGAATGTCGACAATACTAATACAAAGAATGTCTTATGTATTTTTACTTTCCTTATCCTATAAAAGAGAAAGTATCTTGTAATGGGCTGAAATTTTCGATGTCGAGATTGAGTTTCAAAACACGTTTTGGGGTCCCCAGAGCCCAAATCTCGAGTTTCAGCCATTGGTCCGTGTGTCTGTCTGTGTAAATACCTAGTCTGATAGAGTTTCAAACACGTTTGACATGTTTCATCGTTTTTGACGAATTGACGGGTGGCAAACCCATTTTTACATTGCTATATATATATATAAACTAATAGTTCAATCAGCTAATTGACGATTTTGTCAACATTGAAGAGTCCTCTAATCTCTCCCAAGCCGCAATTGAATATCGACAAATGGAAGAATTTCGACCGATGTTCGTTTTACTTCTTTTGATGGCAAATATATGATTTGATCTTGTCCTCCTTACATGAACTTTGAAATTTATTTTGTTTAATATTTCTGGGGAGAATATTTGATTATTTAGAATTTTGTAAAGAAAGACAAGATCCAGCATATCTCTTCTTTCCCGCAGACCAATGACATTGTGAGATGACATTATCCACTCGTAGTTATGATTGATTACTTTTTGGAAATTTTTATATGCAAGAATTTATGCTGCACAAACTCAAGGGACTTAATATGAGTCTCATATTGGGGTGACCATACGACAAAACAATACCCAAGACATAAACGAACATACGCATAATACAAGTTTCTTACCATTAAAAAATAGATCTGAGGCATCTGTGAACAAAAGAAGAAAATTTAAATTAACTTTCGATCAGAATTCAGAAAAATAGAAAATATCAAAATTAAATTTATTACAGATAAATTTGGTTGCTATGGTATAATACACAAAAAAATTTAAATGCAAAAATTTTGTCTGAAAGTTTCATCAAATAGTGTGATAGGGGCACAAATATATACTACACAAATTAAACAAAAATACATCAAATAAATTGAACAAATAAACCAAAAGTATGGAATCATGGCAAATATGTGATAAATGCACAAATATATACCACACACACAAATATACAAAATATAATCTTAGAAGCCTAAATTTAGATAGGCTTAGGAAAAGTACTCTTGTATAAGCATTTTTATTATTAATAAATATACATTATTATTATAATTTGACCCAAAATTATGGAATCAAGACAAATAGTATGAAAAATGCACAAATATATACCAAACACAAAAATATAATTTGACCTAAAATTATGGAATCATAACAAATAGTATGATGAATGCACAAATATATACCACACACACAGATTAAACAAATATACAAAATATAATTTGACCCAAAATTATGGAATCATTACAAATAGTATGATAAATGCACAAATATATACCAAACACACAAATTAAACAAATATAATTTGATCAAAAATTATGGAATCAAGACAAATAGTATGATAAATGAACAAATATATACCAAACACACAAATATACAAAATATAATTTGACCCAAAATTATGGAATCATGACTAGGGCAATAATGATGACCAGAAGAACATTTGGAAAAAGTTGGGGACTGAAACCGCAGGTACAGGTAGCACATGCTACCTGTACCGCGCGGTTATCAGACCCATGGTCACCTACAGCTGCGTTGTGCGGTGGCCAAAGACAGGCCAAAGTGCTACTGGACAAGATCCAGAGACTGGGCTGTCTTTGCATTACCAGTGCTATGAATAGCACACCGACCTTGGCTATGGAGACAATCCTTGGACTTGCACCCCTTCATATTCATATCAGGGGGGTCGCCAGGATGATGGCCTTCAGGCTAAAGTTAAACAATACCTGGACCGTCCATATGGACACTCCAAAATCTCTGGTGCCATCAAAGGTCCTGTCTTCGAAATGGGTACCGACAGAATGGCTGCAGAGGAAATCTTCGACAGCCCTGTCAAGGTCGTCATTGAGACGACTGAGGACTGGAAGGTAAAAGAAACTAGGCTTCTGTCCAAGGGAATCATGGTGTGGTACACTGATGGCTCTAAGACAGGGGTGGGATCTGGCGCTGGTATCCAGTGCGTGCGAGACAGGGTAGACATATCTCTGCCCTTGGGGACGTACGCTGGGGTGTATCAGGTAGAGATCTTCGCAATACGCACCTGCGCAGAGCAGATCATAAAAATGGGACTCTCTAAAAAGGAGATTCACATTTTCTCTGACAGCCAAGCAGCGCTGAAGGCTATAGCACGAACTCCAAGATAACTTGGTAATGCCAGCTGGCACTAAAGGAACTGGCACAGAACAACCGGGTGAACCTTGGTTGGGTGCCAGGTCACAATGGTATTGCCGACAATGAACAAGCCGATCACCTGGCAAGAATGGGTCAGCGACACCATTCATTGGTCCGGAGCCGTGATCGGATTAAGCACGACTGAGATCAAGAATTTCATTGACGGATGGATCTTCGAAAACCATCTGAAGCGGTGGAAGGACGTCTCAGGCCTGAGACATAGCAAGGCTGTGCTACAGGGACCATCCAAGATCTCTATAGATTTTACTATAGAGATCCTTGCCCTCAGACGCAAAAATATCAGACTAGCCACGGGCCTGATCACTGGGCACTGTGGACTGAGAAAACATCTGCAGACTATGGGCTTCCATCAAGACCAGGTTATGTGCAGACTTTCTGGGGAGGATGAGGAGACTGCTTCTCACGTTATCTTTGATTGCGACTCCCTCATTGCGTGGAGACTAAGTATGGGACAGCTACATCCCAGGCTTGACATTCACGCAAAACACCTAGCCAAAAGGCTCATCAAGCTTGCGCAGATCTTAGGCCTTAGCTAGGAAACAGGCTAATTTCCAAGCACAAAGAGCCCATAAGAGGCTTAGGTGCAGGGGCTTACATAGCACCAAAGAGGAATTTAGCTCACGAATATACGAAATGGAATCATGACTAATAGTATCATAAATGCACAAATATATACCAAACACACAAATATACAAAATATAATTTGACCCAAAATTATGGAATCATTACAAATAGTATGATAAATGCACAAATATATACCAAACACACAAATTAAACAAATATAATTTGATCAAAAATTATGGAATCAAGACAAATAGTATGATAAATGAACAAATATATACCAAACACACAAATTAAACAAATATGCAAAATATAATTTGATCAAAAATTATGGAATCACGACAAATAGTATGATAAATGCACAAATTTATACCAAACACACAAATTAAACAAATAGACAAAATATAATTTGACCCAAAATTTGCGAATCATGGCAAACAATATGATAAATGCACAAATATATACCAAACACACAAATTAAACAAATACAAAAAATTTTAATTTGGCCCAAAATTATGGAATCGTGACAAATAGTGTGATAAATGGACAAATATATACCAAACACACAAATTAAACAAATATACAAAATATAATTTGACTCAAAATTATGGAATCATTACAAATAGAGTGATAAATGCACAAATATATACCAAACACACAATTAAACAAATATACAAAATATAATTATTTGACCCAAAATTATGGAATCATGACAAATAGTATGATAAATGCACAAATATATACCAAACACACAAATTAAACAAATAGAGAAAATATAATTTGACCCAAAATTATGGAATCATGACAAATAGAATGCACAAATATATACCAAACACACAAATTAAACAAATAGAGAAAATATAATTTGACCCAAAATTATGAAATCATGACAAATAGAATGCACAAATGTATACCAAACACACAAATTAAACAAATAGACAAAATATAATTTGACCCAAAATTATGGAATCATGACAAATAGAATGCACAAATATATACCAAACACACAAATGAAACAAATAGACAAAATATAATTTGACCCAAAATTATGGAATCATGACAAATAGAATGCACAAATATATACCAAACACACAAATTAAACAAATAGGCCAGGATTGCATTATTTGGTCAATACATTCCATCAATAGAGGTGGACACTGTATAGTTGCAAGACCTTAATCTTAATTAACCATTGATGAGGTACGCTGTCATATGATTTCTGGTAATCCACGTAACAACAAGATAATTTTTTGGTTTTCTTCTTGACTTCTCTGAGTATTAGGTACTGAGTCTATGATAAGTTGCTCTTTACATCCTTTTCTTGTTTTCTCCTATCGCATTTCGTATACCTCTTTAGTCTGGAACTGAACACAGATAACTTTTGTTGCGAGGTGTCTAAGAAGTCTTGTGGTACAGTATTGGGGCTATCTCTTGGTGTGTGGATTTTATATTTCTCAAATATTTTGTTCACCTTTTTCATCAACTTATTACCCATATTTCCATTTGTATATTCTATAAGTCTTGCTATCCCAGCTCTTTTTATTTCAACTTTATTAATTAATCTCTTCCTCTACACTGGCAGTTTGATTCACAATAGCTGCTTTTATTACACCAGATCGTGTAGATTAGTAAATGTTTGAATGTCAAGGAACTCAGGTGTTACGTGTATGTTTAACGTATCAACAGTTTTGGCAAACTTGATAGATGTTTTCTGCTTTGTGCGGGCTTTTAGTTGAATCCATTCCTTTGTATTTAATTACGGTTGTAGACAACAAGTCCTTGAATTGTAGAGTTATCTCATCGTTGGCGTTTATTCTGTCATTTTTTTAAAAAAAAAAAATTTGTTAGGACTTTTTAAGAAGCTTGCATTAGAGATGGGCAGTTTTATTGGAGTGCATAATTTGTCACTGTTTTTAGTTTTGTTTCTATGTCAATCTGGTAAGTAAAAACCAACATCATGGACGATGTTTGAGGGTGCTGCAAGCACTCTCCCACAATGATCTTATTGCATAGCACAGGCCCGTTGTCCAGGATGTTTAATCGAAGGGGGTTCACCAAAAGATTTCATTTCGGGAAGGAGGTCATTTAAAGGAAGTTGTACCATATAGGAAAAATCAAATCTTTTCAAAAAATTTGGAGGGGGGGGCTGCAAATGTGTATTTGTTTTTCCTCGCATATATATGCGTAAATGTGTGCTATGCATTAACATCACAGTAATGTGAGCAGCCTTTTTAATATTTAGTAACCAGTGTAAATTATATGGACACTGGCTTTGCAGGCGGAAGACCGTGGTTCGAATCGTGGCGAAACTAGATTTTTTTCGGAGCTATGCTTGGTTGTTCGGGGTGCACTCAGCCTCGTGAGGACAATTGAGTAGCTACTTTAATGTGAGTATAGCGATCAGTGGCGACATTACAAGAGCAAATACATTATAGTGCAGTGATAGTTTAGTGTAGTGACCCTTGTAATGCTGTGATACCCACAAATCAAGGTAATTTTTATCATTTTTAAAATCAGTAAATTGTGTTTTTTCTGACACATTCTTTTTTTTTACGAAAATCTACCGACATTATGTCCACCGACATAACATTTATCGGGTCAGGTCGGAGGATAGTTTGATTAGTGTATACAGGGTGTTCCAAAAGTTCGAGACCGCCTGAATATCTTTTGAACAGCTTTATGTGGAGTTTTGAAATTTTGCATGGTATTATACCCCAAATGAAACCACCTGATGATGTGACCAATTTTTCAGGGGCGGGTCCCATGTGTCCCCCAGGGGACCCAAATTTTGTTTTTTTAAATAGGAACCTCTATTTTGTGATACATTTTCAGAAAGACAATAGAATTAGAAGTACTTTGCAAAAAAATTTATACGTCTAGCGTGTTTGGTTTTAAAATGGCGGCCACTTGAAATTTCCAAGATATGACTTCCAAGAGTGTCTAAAACTAGTCGAATTATGTATAAAAATCAGGTTCCTCAACATTGGTGTCCTATGCAATCATTAAATATCCCATTGCACAAAATTCGTCTAGTTTTAGACACTCTTGGACGACATATCTTGGAAATTTCAAATGGTCGCCAAAGACGCTAGACGTGTAAATTTTTTTGTAAAGTACTTCTAATTCTATTGTCTTTCTGAAAATGTATCACAAGATGGGGGTTTGTATTTAAAAAACAAAAGTTGGGCCCCCTAGGTGCCACATGGGACCCGCCCCTGAAAAAATTGGTCACACCATCAGGTGGTTTAATTTGGGGTATACCTAATATCATGCAAAATTTCAAAACTCCACATAAAGCTGTTCAAAAGATATTCAGGTGGTCTCGGACTTTTGGGACATCCTGTATATAGTATACTCAATAATTATGAACTTTTTGTGCTGTATGCCCAGAATACGTTTAAATGGTAAGGCCTGAGGATACTAGTGGATCAAAATGATCAGGTGTTCACGTTAGTGTTATAGTTATTTATAGAAAAAAATATCTTAATCAAATTAAAAAAAAATCATTTTCAAAAAAAAAAAGAAAAAAAAAATTAGGCTTCCCCGGTGGGGCGGTCCAAATTTTTCAAAATCAAAAAGCCCTTAACACCAGTCAAAACATAGCATAATTTTACGTTTCTACAACAAATCGCTAAAAAGATAAAAATAATTTTCAAAAAAGTATTACACAGTATTATACATACATACACATACAGGGTGTTTCAAAAGGTTATGAAAAAAAAAGAAACCACGCATAGTAGAGCTCAAATAAAGGCCAGTTTGCTTAATAAACCCCTATACGGAAATGGACCTCAAGGTATAGCTAGGGCCACCCAAAGTTGGCACTTAAAAATCGCTTGAACAGTAAAGGAAAATTATTTATGAATTGAAAAACCTGAAAACACTTGTTGAAGATTGCACCTNGAAACCACGTATAGTAGAGCTCAAATAAAGGCCACTTTGCTTAATAAACCCCTATACTGAAATAGACCCTAAGTTAGCTAGAGCCACCCAAAGTTGGCACTTAAAAATCGCTTGAACAGTAAAGGAAAATGATGTATGAATTGAAAAACCTGAAAACACGTGCTGAAGCTTGCATCTCCAGGAAATTCATCAAGTCCCAAACCTAGATTGGGCAAATTTTTTGGAATTTTTATTTGCAATGAACTAACGTCAGATTTATACTTCATATTTAGAATTTTTTCTAAATATGAAGTCAACTTTTGTGATTTTNGGTTTTACATCAGATTTATACTTCATATATAGAATGGTCCTACGCTCAATTTTTGTGATTTTAAAAGGTCAACGATTGGTTTTAGACAAGAGCTATTCCGTTTTTTTTTGTAGCAAAACAAATTTTGGAAGACATGGCATACCTGAAAACACCGAAAAAATACGCATCAAAAAGTTTCAGGCATTTTCATTTCATGACTCCCCATAACTCCGCCTCTGATCGACTAAAAAGTGTCAAATACTCACCAAAGAAGCACGATAGCAATTGGGGACGTATGCAAAAAATGAAGCCAACGCAAAATAATTCGATTTTTAAGTGCCATCTTTGGGTGGAGCTAGCTACATTGGGGTCCATTCCTGTATAGGGGTTTATTAAGCTAAGTGGCCTTTATTTGAGCTCTACTATATGTGGTTTCTTTTTTTTTGCATAACCTTTTGAAACAACCAGGGCCGCTCAGAGGGGGGACAAAGGGCACAAAATGTGCCGGGCCGGGCTCCTGAAGGGGCCCTGGCCCAGCGTATTTTTTTACTGATAATAAAAAAATAAATTAAAACAATATTCCAAATACAACTTCAATATGTGCAAANAAAAAAAAAAAAAAAAAAAAAAAAAAAAAAAAAAAAAATACCACAAAAAAGACAATAAATAATTAATGTGCCTAATAGAGATCCTAAATCCATGTCCAAAAAGGTATAAAGATGTGTACCATGTCGATTGTTATTACTTGCAATCTATACTTATAAATCGCAAAGCCCAGTTGTTATACTGACTGACTGATAATCAACGTAGCTCCACGATGGCTAAACCTAGAGACTTGAAATTTGGCACACAGATCCATTTTAGTATGTAGGTGCGTAATAAGAAAGGAAAAAATCGAAAGTTCAAGTGGGAGCAAGTTACGGCCAAAAATTACGCTTCTTAGTGGGTCTTTTTGCAATTTTTTTCTGAGCAAACGAAAGGAGATAACAAAAAACTACCGAGAATGGACCCCCCCAAAATAGTATATAAGGACCCCATAAATTTAAATTTCCCGGTTTCTCCCCGATATATGGACGGTTTTCATCAGCAAAAAATCGGGATTGAGAAGTACCACTTCGGGATGAGCGAGAAAGCTAAAATTCTATAAAAAGGTGTTCCGCAGTACAAAAAGTCATATCCTTTAATAAAATATTGAATTTTCTAACTAGGGGCGGAAGCACGGGAAAACAGCTAGTAACATTATAAAAATGAGTTTTAAATCGTTGAAATCGGCACCAAATTTCAAGTTCTAGCTATTATCGTTCTCATTTTGGGCAGGATATGCGAAAACGGCTAAAAAGCGGCATAAAACCGCCAACGGTATATTCGATTTCCACCTTGCCGTTCTTGAGATATCTTGTTCACAGACAGACAGACACACACACGGACCAATGGCTGAAACTCGAGATTTGGGCTCTGGGGACCCCAAAACGTGTTTCGGCATTGAAAAATCGACATCGAAAATTTCAGCCCATTACAATACTTCCCTTTTTATAAAAAGTAATAAACAACATATCGATAGTACCTACGTTATTACACCCGGAGCACGACTTTGTGCCCGGGCCCGGGAAAGCTCTGAACGGCCCTGGAAACAACCTGTATACATGCATACATATACTGGATTTGCACTTTCTACTTGTCCTATAGGATTTTACATGTAAATTTCGACTTATGCTGGCCATATCCTCCCAGTATGTCACAAAATAGAAATGATAGTGATTTTTAGCCAGGATTCCAATGAAACCATTAACACGAATCGAACCTACGGTTCTGAACTTAAAACCGATATAGTGGACTAAGGTTCCTTTATAGAATTATGGTTAATATTTTTGATAAATTCGGAAAAAATGTATGTAGAAACCTACGTTTTTGAAATTTTAATTGCCTGATTTATCAGAAACTGAGTTGCCTAAAAATAACAGTGACGTACACACCTAGTAATACAAAAGGCGTGGGTCCGAGTCATCTAAATCCATGCATTTAGCATGGATTTTTTCGGGGATATTATATCCTGTTTCTCGTTTGATAAAATCTTGTTTAATCGAAGTGAATCGAAACAGTCTTGCTTGCTAGTCAAGTGAGGACACTTGTCCCTTGAAGTCGAGATTGGAAGTTCGATTCCCGCCCGAGCTGGATTTTCCTCAAACGGTGGAATTAATTCTCAGATCGAGTGTTTTTTTTTTTTTCATCCCATATTTTTTTTTTATCCCATTCTCCCTTCGGTTTCTGGACGCTAATAAATAATTACAATGTTTTAGCTCCCTCTATCAAATTATGCGCCCCCCCCTCACTCCGCTAATGATGGCATACCTAAGTGACATCTAGTCCGACGCGGCGTCCCCACAATAGCATAATATGTACTCAACGCTTCCAACACCATCCCTTTCTGTGCTGGACAACTGTCTTCGAATTAATGTTTTTAACCCTCTCGCGCCCGTAGTAGAAAACTAGCTACCAAAAGTTTTTGAATCATCTAATTTTGCTTGTGTCCCCCCTTAGTATTGGCTGTAAGGGTAAAGAACCTTTAACACGATGCTCTGAAATCAACAAAAATGCTAAGTGGAGACAGAAGCAAAATTAGATAATTCGCCAACTTTTGGTAGCAAGTTTGCTACCACGGGCGCGAGAGGGTTAAAAGTCTATACTAATGTTACAGGTTTAATATTAGCCAGTAACAAATTTGGTTGTCCAAATTTGGATGATAATTTTTATGATATTGACAATCCAGGCACAATATTTGAGCCAAAGTATGGTGCCCCTATTGTTCCAATGGCCGTAACGATGCGCATGCTATTGCAAATTATTCGAAATATAAGATTCTTTACTGCCCAAATTATGGAAACAGCAGTAACAAATTCCATGGATACACTGTTTCAGTAAGTTTATATACAGGGTGGCCCATTTTAAGTGACGCAGTCCATTTTCTCGGCCCCTGTAATGGGATGCAAAATATATTTGTACAATTAAATTATTCACAATTAATACAATTTAAATAAAATGCAATAATATAATAAAAAATATTATAAAGTCCCAAATTGAAAGGGTTTACCCCCAAAAAAGCACCACCGAATTTGTATTAAACCCCAATGAAACTGCTCCAAGAAATAAACCAATTCATTAATTCAATTTAGATCGTGCGAATTTTTTGAAAACAAATTAATATTCAATGTACGTATCTCACACTAAGGTTGTTGTAAACTCCCTTGTATTGTGAGGATGTGTTGTTGCTAGCTTTCAAAAAAAAAAAAAAAAAAAAAAAGCACCTCACACTAAGGTTGTTGTAAACTCCCTTGTATTGTGAGNCTTTTCTCTTTAGTTGTTTATAAGATTGGCAGTTCGTTTGATTGCAGAGGTCTTTGAAATATGACTGTCTTGGGCGGCCTCTTGTTCTCTTTCCCATGACTTTTCCTTCAAAGATGTTGGTAATGAATTTGTCGTGTCTAAGAATGTGTCCTATTAATGTGCTTTTTCTTTTCATAATGAACTCCGTCAGTCTTCTTTTCTCCTTCACTTCTAATAGTACTTGCTCATTTGATTTCTTTTCTATCCACTTCGTCTTTGTCATCTTCCTCCACATCCACATCTCTGCTGCTTTCAATCTCTTCTTCTCATACTTTCCTATCGTCCATGCCTCGCAACCGTACGTTAATACACTCCACACAAACGTTTTTATGAAATTCTTCTTTGTTTCTAGTTTAAGATGTTTGTTGGTGAGAAGGTTATACTTCTTTTGGAAAGCTTGTTTTGCGATTACAATTCTTCTTTTGATGTCACTTCTCGATTTACTATCAGCTGTTATTATACTGCCCAGATAACAAAATTCTTTAACTTGTTCCAGTTTCTCATTTCCTATTTTGATGTTTGCGGGTAGGTTTCCATTCTTATCTATTGCCATACATTTGGTTTTATTAGCATTGATCTTAAGTTTATAATGATTTAGTCTATGGGGCAACACTTCTAACATTTGATTTATGTCATTTTCTGAGTCAGATAGAAGGACTACATCATCGGCAAATCGTATACAGTGGATATGCTGTCCGTTTATTGTTATTCCTGGCCTTTTTAAATATTCCAGAATATTCCGAGATTATTTTCATAGCTCAAAGGGGGGCATGCTATAGTGACCTTTGCAAATCTTTCAAGGTTACCCTTTAAGGTTATTTTAAGGCCAACTCCATTTTCTTAAATAGAACGCCCTGAATTTTATTGCATATTTGAATTTTGCGTAAAATTCTACATTCATTCAAATATATTAACTTCCTATTTTCACTTGAATCAGAATTAGGTCAGAATTTTTTTCTCAAATACGATGGGTCGTGCGAAATATCAAACTAAAACTCTCATCAATCTTAATCAGATGATATGCTCTTTTTATTTTTATTTGTAGTTGCATACCTACTATCTGATTAAGAATGATGAGAGCTTTAGTTTGATATGTCGCACGACCCGTCATGTTTGAGAAGAAAAAAAAATCTGACCTTAAAAACAATGGGAAAAGTGAAAACAGAACGTAAATATTTGAATGAATGTAGAATTTTACGTAAAATTCAAATATGCACTAAAATTCAGGTCGTTCCATTTAAGAAAATGAAGTTGACCTTAAAATAACCTTAAAGGGTAACCTTGACAGATTTGCAAAGGCCACTATGGCATGTCCCCCTTTGAGCTGTGAAAATTATCTCAGAATAGATTTTTTGTATCTCCTACAGGGGTCGAGAAAATCGACTGCGTTACTTAAAATGGACCACTCTGCATTAGTGACCAGAAGCGGATATAGAGAGGGGCGATAGACCTGAACAAATTGAACGTCGAAACCCATTTCTGAAATTTGCTGTTTATAAATACTACTGACATCCATGTCGATTATACTTTGTAGCCACCATCGTCCTCCATCGCCCTCCACTCAATTGGAGGCATGTATCCGCCGTTGTCAATGGCTTTCAAATATTCTTTAGCCCTTTCTTCTTTCACGATATTGTAATGGGCATCGTCCTGCGTAGTACTGGATCCCGCTGTGAAACCTGTGACTAGTAGTGGGTGGTGGGGGAGGTCTCTTCCCCTTCCCTTGATGTGGAAGTTTAGTTGGCATAGTGAATACCGTGCTTTTGCCGTCGCGTCGTTCTTCACAAATATTGTTGCTCTGACCATATTAACACAGTGTGAATTTCATTAAAATGCATCCTCGTAGGCCGATTTCAATTCTGAACATAATTCCTTTTGGGTTCGGAACAACATTGAGAACACAGGGATTTCAAATGGGAGAATTCCTCAGGAATTAACCTCGCTCTTTGAAATAACTTTTTTTTTAATAACTTTTTTTTTTCTCTCTCTATCTTTTCTGTCCTTTCTTTTTTCTCCCTCCCCCCCCTCTCTCCCTCTCTCTCTCACCCCTTTCAGCCATCTCTCTCTCTTCTGTCTCTCTCTTTTCTGTCTTTACTTTTTTTTTTTCTCTCTCTCTCTCTTTTCTGCTTTCCTTTTTTATCTCTCTTTTCTGTCTTTCCTTTTTTCTCCCTCTCTCTTTTCTGTTTTTCCTTTTTTTCTCTCTCATTCTCACTCTGTTTTCTGTTTTTCCTTTTTTCTCTCATTCTCTCTCTCTTTTTTTTTCTCTCTCCCTCTTTTCTGTCTTTACTTTTTTCCTCTCTCTCTCTTTTCTGTTTTCCTTTTCCCTCTCTCTCTCTTTTCTGTCTTTCCTTTTCTCTCTCTCTTTTTTCCGTCTTTCCTTTTCTCTCTCTTTCTTTTGTGTCATTCCTTTTCTCTCTCTCTCCTGTCTTTCTTTTTCTCTCTCTCTTTCTTTTCTGTCTTTCCTTCTCTCAGCTCTCTCTTTTCCGTCCTTTCTTTTCTCTCTCTTCTTTTGTGTCATTCCTTCTCTCTCTCTCTCAAATCTGTCTTTCCTTTTCTCTCTCTCTCTTCTTTTTCCTTTTTTTTTCTCTCCCTTCTGTCTTTCCTTTTCTCTCTCTTTCTTTTCTGTCTTTCCTTCTCTCTCTCTCAAATCTGTCTTTCCTTTTTATTCTCTCTCTCTTTTCTGTCTTTCCTTTTCTCTCTCTTTCTTTTCTGTCTTTCCTTCTCTCTCTCTCTTTCTCTCTCTCTCTCTCTTTTCTGTCTTTCCTTTTTTTTCTCTCTCTCTTTTCCGTCTTTCCCTGTCTCTCTCTTTCTTTTCTGTCTTTCCTTTTCCCTCTCTCTTTCTATCCTCTTCTATCTATGTCTCTTTCCTATTGCTTAAAGACAGTTCAATGAAGAGTTTAAAAAAAGAAGTAGGCCTCACAGGACTGCAAGGTCACCTGAAAACATCGAGATTGTACGAGCAACCCTTCAAAGACAAATCATTTCAGTGATGTTATTGGAATTCATCAATGAACCTTTAGGATCGTCACGAAAACAAATTGTTCCCCCCCCCCCTCAAAATTTTTCCGCCGTGATGATAACTTTTGTGACACTAAAAGTTGACTGATTTTGATGTAGTTCTATATGTAGGTCCCAAAGTTAAAATAATAAAACTTAATGGAACGATAGATATATGTAATCACTAGGGTAAGACTGCGTAATTTTGGGAGGCTTTTAAAAAATGGCTGTAAAAAAAAAAACTAGTAATGAAAAACATTTTTCTCCTTCAGGAAAAAGTGAAGAATCATTTATTTTCAATGTTTTTTAGTCATTGCAATTTAAATTTAAGAAAAATAATTTTACAGTTATTCAAATACATGCACCCACAAGCGAACATAAAAAAGAAGAAATAGAAGACTTCTACGAAGAAATTGGAAATATTATAAGGAAAGAGCACAAGAAAGAAAATGACCAACTGCTGATACTAGGTGATTTCAACGCCCAAATAGGAAACAGAAAAAGGGGAGAAGAACGTATAATGGGTACCTATGGTAAAGGAAAAAGAAACGAATCTGGAAAACTGATGTCAAACTTTGTGGCTGCACAAGACTTGAAGATTATCAATACGTATTACAATTATGATGATAGGTGGACTTGGAGAGCACCTAACGAGAAAAAATATGAAATAGATTATGTTTTAACAAAGAACCAGAGGAACGTCCAAAATTTAGAAATTGTGACTGAATTCAAATTCGACTCAGATCATAGGTTGATATTAATAATATTCGTGCCTAATGTAAGAAAAAACTATCATAAAAATGAAAACAAAATATTAAGAATAAAAAGTTCTGTCGAAATATATCAGAAACAATTGAAGGAAACATTTCATGAAATATTTCCTAGACACGGAACTATTCAAGAAATGTATGATAAAGTAGAAGAATGTATAAAATCAGCAGTGCGCAAAGAAAATGAAGATGCAAAGAAAGAAAAACGGAAAATAAGTCCAAAAATCACGGAGGAGACAAAGAAACTGATCGAAAAGAGGGAACAAATGAACAAAATAATTAACAAAACAATAGTAGAAAAAATAGAACACTGCGAAATTAGAAAACTAACAAAGAAGAAAATTCGAGAAGACATAAAGCAATACGAAGACGACATCATAAACAAAATTATGAGCACAACAGGATCTACGAAAAGAATTAAACGAGAACTCTCAAATACAAAGAACACATGGATAAGCAAAATAAGGAAAGAAGATGGTACAGAAATAACAAATCGAGAAGAGTTAGTTGAAGAAGTAACAAAATATTACGAGAAACTTTATTCTGTAGAAGAAGAAATAGAAGTGGAAGAAACAAACTTACAACAAATGGAAATACAGGAATTCGAAGAAAAATACAGCATACTTGAAGACGAAGTTAGCAAAGCCATTGATGAACTCAAGAAAGAAAAAGCCCCAGGTAAAGATGGTATAACAAATGACCTATTAATATATGGGAAGGAAACTATTTGCCCAAAATTGAAAGAATTGTTTAACAGAATCTTATTAGAAGCAGAAATACCAGAACAATGGACTATCAGTAAAGTTATATTGTTATACAAGAAGGGATCTAGAGAAGATATCAGCAACTACCGTCCCATAAGTTTATCCTCCACAATATACAAGGTCTTTGCAAAAATTATACAAAAGAGAATGAGGAAGAAAATTGACGAGAATCAGCCACAAGAACAAGCTGGATTCAGGAGTGGTTTCTCAACAATGGACAATTTACAAACAATGAACCAACTCCTAGAGAAAAGCAGAGAATACAACATATTTTTTTCGTTGGCTGTAATTGACTATGCCAAAGCTTTTGACAGTATTTATCAAAAGAGCATATGGGAAGCACTGAAATCAATAGAAATAGAAGATATATACATACATGTTTTGAAGAAA
>CM022876.1:36244287-36259572 GCA_012654025.1 Pachypsylla venusta
ATGGGGAGTGGCCTCAATAAGGAACCATTTTAGCCAAAAAAAATAATTACTAACCCTCACACTCATTCACAACAGGGCCGTATTAATGAGAAGATTTCCATAGAAAAACTGCATATTAAGAACACTTCAATTAATATGTAGTTTTTCTATTGAAATTCTCTCATTAATACGGCCCTGTTGTGAATGAGTGTGAGGGTTAGTAATTATTTTTTTTTGGCTAAAATGGTTCCTTATTGAGGCCACTCCTCATTTTAAGTCTTAAATCATATACTTACTTCAGACCTTTTAACCCATAATGGCCGTTTTCTAAAAGTCGTCATTTTAACCTCTGATAGAAATACGAGATTTGGTTTTCCCGACCTGCGGCACTGATAAAACTTGAAAGTTGTTATTTTTATTACTTATGTAGATGGAAAACCTTTTTTGAGCGGTTTTCGTTATTCGTAAAAATCGGTTTTCGTTATACAGGGTGTAACAAGTTTTGGTTTTGAACCCATCTGGCTCCGCCCCTGATTATTTTTTTGAAAAAGCAAAAATGGGAATATTCCTTATTTTATTGGCACTTTTATTTTTCAAAAAAATATTTGTACCATGCAAACAAAATCTGTGCAGATCCTGCCATACACGACAGACTTGTTTGCGCAGATAAGTCTGTACAGACAAGTCTGCACAGACTTATCGGTGCGTGTATGGCCGGCCTTAAATACATAAAACCTCTGTTTGGACTGTGAGGGTAAAGGGACTCTTGAGTCCCTCCAATTAATATACAGGGTGTCCCAAAGGTCCGAGACCGCCTGAATATCTTTTGAACGACTTCATGTGGAGTTTTGAAATTTTGCATGGTATTATACCCCAAAATAAACTACCTGATGGTGTGACCAATTTTTCAGGGACGGGTCCCATGTAACCCCAAGGGGGTCCAACTTTTGTTTTTTAAATACAAACCTCCATCTTGTGATACAGTTTCAGAAAGACAATAGAATGAGAAGTACTTTGCAAAAAAATTAACACGTCTAGCGTGTTTGGTTTCAAAATTTTTTGCAATGGGATATTGAAAGATTGCATAGGACACCAATGTTGAGGAACCTGATTTTTAGACATAATTCGCCTAGTTTTAGACACTTCGCCTACTTTTAGAAATAATTCGCCTACTTTTAGACACTCTTGGAAGTCATATCTTGAAAATTTCAAATGGCCGCAATTTGGAAACCAAACAAGCTAGACGTGTAAATTTGCAAAGTACTTCTAAGTCTATTGTCTTTCTGAAAATGTATCGCAAGATGGGGGTTCGTATTTAAAAAATAAAAGTTGGACTACCTGGGGGCCACATGGGACCCGCCCCTGAAAAATTGGCAACACCATCAGGTGGTTTAATTTGAGGTATATGCAAAATTTGCAAAATTTCAAAACTCCACATAAAGCTGTTCAAAAGATATTCAGGCGGTCCCAGACTTTAGGGACACCCTGTATATGTAACTTATGCTTGCGGTAACTAACCTAACCTTGATGACTGAAGTCCACTGAATTATCTGCGAACACTTGGACTAGCTCTACCATGCCAGATAATTCTACCAAATGATTTTTTGTCCTACTTCAGTCCTTGGGTTTCGCCCCTATCCCCCGCCCCCTATATCTGCTACTGTATTTATATACAGGGTGTCCATAAAGTCTCACCCCACCCCCCGTATCTCGAGAATGGCTGAATATATAAGAAAACGCAAAAACACGTGTCCCTTAGATTTTGGGGGAATTAATTTTAGACTAAAAAATTTTTAGCCTCAGGTTCCAACAAGATGGTTGTCCCGCCCACTTCGATCGCAGAGTTCGAGCTTTCTTAGACCAAAATTTTCAAAACAGCTGAATAGGTTTGGTCTAAGAAGACTCGATTTCTGCAGTTAAAGTGGCCGGACGACCATCTTTTTTACTAAATTACTTATTTGGGATCATAAAAACTTATTTCTAGGCATTTTTACGTACCATTTCGGTGCGAACGCAAAGGGCCCATGTCACATGTCCTCCCTGTAATTCGTGAACGGTAGATCCTACAGAGCTCTGGTTTTCTGTAGTGAACTCCTATTAACGAGACCTTTAAAACAAGGTGGTTGTTCCGCCCACTTTAACCGCAGAAATCGAGTCTTCTTAGACCAAACCTATCCAGCTGTTTTGAAAATTTTGGTCTAAGAAAGCTCGAACTCTGCGGTCGAAGTGGGTAGGACAACCATCTTGTTGGAACACTATTTTTTACTATATTACTTATTTGGGATCATAAAAACTTATTTCTAGACATTTTTACCTACCATATCGATGCGGCCGCAAAGGCAATCGGTCACATATTCCACCTTGTAATTCGTGAACGGTGGATCCTAGAGAGCTTTTCTGTAATGAATTTGTATTAACGAGACCTTTAAAACTTTGAAGTCTGTGTAAAGCCTAAACGGCTGGCCGAGGCCAAAAATTTTTTAGTCTAAAATTAATCCCCCTCAAATCTAAGGGATAAGGGTTTTTGCGTTTTCTTATATTTTCAGCCGTTCTAGAGATACGGGAGTGGGGTGAGACTTTATGGACACCTTGTATATATTTTCAGTGGTATATATACAACGTGTTATAGAATTACCGCCCCCCCCCCTCTAACATTTAAACGACTTGGAATTTATGAATCTTGGAAAGCTATGGTACAAATATTTTTTGTTAAATTACCTAATAGTACAAATACAATAAGGAAATACTTTCCTTTTCATTATTTTTTAAAAAAACAATCAGGGGCAGAGCTAGGGGATCTAAATTGATTTAATTATCTCTGAACAAGGCCGTAACCGGGGGGGGGGGATTGAAGTAGGACAAAAAATCATTTGGTGTTAGTCCTGGCTCGGCTGTCAATTCTTCGGACCCACCCCCCGGAAAAAAATCTAGGGTACCGCCCTGTCTTTGAATAATTTCAAATAAAAAAAACGATTTTTGACAATTTTGTTTCTGTCCAAATTATTTACTCCCGAAGGCTTAGGCAGCCCCATCTGACCGTAGCTATTTTTAATTATGTATTTATTATTTATTCAATTAAGTATTTATTGTTTATTCAATTATATATTTATTGTTTTTCAATTATGTATTTATTGTTTAATTATATATTTATTGTTTATTCAATTAAGTATTTATTGTTTATTCAATTATATATTTATTGTTTATTCAATTATGTATTTATTGTTTATTCAATTAAGTATTTATTGCTTATTCAATTATATATTTATTGTTTATTCAATTATGTATTTATTGTTTATTCAATTATGTATTTATTGTTTTAGGAGTAATTCCTTTTTATATCACAGAAATTTTACGCAAAGGATATGTGATCATACATAATGCTGGGTCGGGTGGAGGATCATCTATATTTACCGTCATGGAAGATGGTCACCCTTTGGATGATGCTCCTCGTAAGTATACAAGAAATTCCGGCCAAGCTTTACTTTATGTGATAAATGTGGTGCGACTCGATACGACGACTTTAAATCCAGGTGGCCCAGTATGGTCCAAATGAAGGTACATGCCACATTTCATTGATGAGTTTCGTTCGAGATTTATTATGGACAAACAAAAGAAAAAATAAATTATCTAATATAATTCTCTGGTGAGTCAATATATCAAAATGAGACGACTTTCATATTTTAACATAAATATGAAAGGGACCCTCCCTTCGGGTGAGCGAGAAAACTGAAATTTGATACAAAAGTATTCCGCAGTACAAAAAGTAATACCATAGACACTAGAGCAAAATATTGAATTTTTCAAAGAGGAGTCGTGTTCACCCTGGAAGCTTTAATCTAATTTCAGATGATCACGCGGTACCGCGCGGGACGAGCATTCACAACGTATGTACGCGCGGAAGTCTGGCTTCAAAATATCTACTTAGCTACTTTATTTTGCCTCAAACCGCGCGATCAACAATACCAGTTTGTAGAACTAGTACCGCGCGGTACAAGATCTACCGCGGTCATGTAGACAATATGCACTATTTAGATAGATCTTGTGCAGCGCGGTTCGACGTACCGCGCGATCATCTGAACATAGCCTTAATCTAGCAATCTAGAAATTTGTAGTTGAATTTCGTAACCGTAGCGAAGCACGGGCAAACAGCTACTTTAATTTATAATTTTTCTATGTTGTACATGATTCAAAATATACGTATTACATAATTTACAATTTTAATTACAAAGTACCTACTTAAATATAATAGAAAGTATACAGTATCTCTCAGAAGTCTCAGCGGAGGACCCGCAACTCCCGCATAACCCAGAACTCTCGAATTCTGAAAAGCTCCAAGGTCAGGAAAAGGCTCATGGCCTAATCGAATATTAAAAAAAATGGGTGTGTGCACTTATGTACGCGCGTGAGAAGTTATACTTCTTTTTAAAAATTTTAAAAATATTTTAAAAAAACATACTAGCCCACCCGGAAGTGAACTCAGAACCTACCAACTATGAAACAGAGGCCTTGCCACTAAGCCACAATGTTCTATGGATATAGAATGAGAAAATACAATATTAAAACGTGAACTTTTTGCTGTCACCCATCCAGTGTTTGTCCCTACTCAGTGTAGCTTAACATTAGGGAGATGGGACCTAGACAAAAATCTTCCCAACTTTCTCGCTTTGAGTTGATATGTCGTGTCGCGACAAATTTCAAGAAAGAATGTCATTTAAGTCGAAAATCATGAACTTTTTTGTTGTCACCCATCCATTGTTTGTCCCTACTCGGTGTAGCTTAAGGTTAGATTTGCAGAATATGTCCTAAATGAAGGAGTAAGATGTAACCTAAAACTTTCTCGTTTCGAGTTGATAGCGAAAAAATGTCATTTAAGTCGAAAAACATGAACTTTTTTGCTGTCACCCATCCATTGTTTGTCCCTACTCGGTGTAGCTTAACATTAGGGTTGCAAAATATATCCTAAATGAAGGAGTAAGATGTTACCTAAAACTTTCTCGTTTTGAGTTGATATGTCATGGCGACAAATTTCAAAAAAGTATGTCATTTTAGGTTGAAAAACGTGAACTTTTTTGCTGTCACCCATCCATTGTTTGTCCCTACTCCGTGTAGCTTAACATTAGAGTTGCAAAATATATCCTAAATGAAGCAGTAAGATGTTACCTAAAACTTTCTCGTTTTGAGTTGATATGTCATGGCGACAAATTTCGAAAAAGTATGTCATTTAGGTTGAGAAACGTGAAAATTGCTCTCACCCATCCATTGTTTGTTCCTACTCGGTGTAGCTTAACATTATAGGGATAGGACCTAGACAAAAATCTTCCCAGGAATGCACCCATCAAATGTGCTAAATTTAATTGCAATCGGGTAAGTAGTTTCAGAATGCATACAGTTTTGTAGATGAAACAATTTTTGCGTTACGCTCTCGCGTCACAGAATTTACATGACGATCTCGCATCACAGAATTTGCATGATGCTCTCGCGTCACGGAAAAATAAAATTTCACTCTTATCATTTTTTCATAACGCGCCTAAAGGAGTATAACTTCAAAAATCTGTCTTTAACTTGACGCATTCTCATTTTCCAGGAAGAAAATTCTTTGATCCACAGCCGAGACTCACGAGAAGTAAAAATCATGTAATTTTTTTAAACAATCAAGGATCAAAAGTTATGAGTTACATTGGACAGCCGTTTTGTTCCTTTCTAGAATCTGGTACCAAATCCAGACTTTTGTCAACGTCGGGAGCGATCATGAAATCTGATTCTAGAGGACACATTACGGCTGCGGTTTATTTTGATCTCCAACCAAATTACATAAACCCATTTTTTAATATGTATTCCTCAATTAATCCAAGTTTAGATCTGCAAATACCTTTTGCTGCGGTACGCCAATTGGAAAGCTATGATTATTCACAAGACACAATAATTATTGTAAGTATGAAGTTTTTTTTTAGATACCATCCAGGAAGTTAGAATCAGGGTGTCTACCAAATCGTCAAAGTGATATTCCCTGACTTTTTCAGGTTTTTCAGTCTACTTTTCCAGATTTTCCAGTGTACATTTTCAAGTTTTTGACTCCCCCATCTGACTTCAAAAAACACAATATTGAGGCCCGGGGCCCCAAAAACTATGCAGCAAATTTCCTTCATACCCTAAACAATAAACATGTATACCAAAATTTTAGAGGATAATGAGCGCCGCAGGCTAAATTTTTCAGGAAAAGCATGTTCACGCATAAAATAGGCTATTGAGATAAACAAGAACACAATTTGAATAATTCCCTGACTTTTGGCGTTTTTTCCTAAATTCCCTGACTTTTCCCTGACATTTCCAGTCTCCTAAAATTCCCTGACAATTCCAGGTATTTCAGTCTGGTAGACACCCTGTAAAATACTTGCTCGCAACTGACTAGGTGTCATGCCGTATAAGATAGACTGTTTATTGTTGGCGTACAAGCGCCAGGGGAGAAAGGGTTCGAAGACTAGCACCCTATGTACTGATTCTCTGAACTTCCCCTTCCACTAGAGTACATAAATCATTTGCTCGGTAAGCCACCAGCTATTCTCTCGGACACACAGACATTACAGTAGTAATAAAACAAACAACAATACTGAGAAATTTTTTAAAAATGTAAAATTGTATGCCTTTTTACTGGTCAGATGTCGAATTACCTAGTTCTGACCCCAAACCAACCGATTTCAGTTATTACTGAAATCGGTTGACTTGGCGGCAAATTGGTACTTTTATATATAGATTATAGGTTTCTGAAGCAAGAAAACACCGCCTGGAGGAGAAACCAAGGTATATTCGATCATTTCCTTTAGAGCGCTGCACTTTTATCAGCCTGTTCATATTTTCAAAAGAATATATTTGATCTAAATTTGAAGAAACAAAGTTTGTTAAAATTTTGCCTAAGAACAGTTTTGACACCCCAAAATGATATCAGAAATACACGATCTTTTCATAACAAACATCGAGTTAAAGTAAAAACTTAATTCAATATGTACCCCAGGTTCCTTGCGGCGCCTAGAGGCAGAATCAAGGTCTATCCGACCATTTCCTTGAGAGCACTAAACAATTTCTAGCCTGATCTCTCAGATTCACGAAAGAATTTTTTTTGTAAAAATTATTGGAAATCAATCAATAACCAACATGAAAATTATCGAATGTTAAAATTACATTACATTATGCATTTTCGATAGCCTCTTTTACACTCTTGTTTTATTCCTTCCTATCGTAGAAAACAATAATAAGGAATAAAATAACAACGGTATATCCCCGCGGTTTGACTTACCGATTTTAAGGAAACTTTATTTTCTTCGTCGGGGGATATAATCCCAGTGTTGCCAGATGATTATTTTTTTTTACCCCTCTAGATGAAGCTCAAAAACCCTCTAGATCTGACATGTTTGAAAAAAAAAACCTCTAGATTTTTTTGTGAATTCCACATTGCACATTGCATTTAACGTTTACTATACACGGGCATTGTAGAGAGAGAAACAATTTTATAAATTGTTTAATACATATCAAATACATATTATGTGTTTGATCATGACAAATATGTCTAGTGTCCACACTAATGGTACAGTATACATTGACATTGATTAACCCTCTCGCACATGCGCGGATATAGCCCTCTTGTTTGGGGGGGGGGGNAAATGTTTATACAATGGTCCTAGACAATACCGTTAAGTCACAAAACCACTATTATAATTAGAAGTTGCAGTGTCTGCTCGGAGAGAAATGTTTATACAATGGTCCTAGACAATACCGTTAAGTCACAAAACCACTATTATAATTAGAAGTTGCAGTGTCTGCTCGGAGAGAAATGTTTATACAATGGTCCTAGACAATACCGTTAAGTCACAAAACCACTATTATAATTAGAAGTTGCAGTGTCTGCTCGGAGAGAAATGTTTATACAATGGTCCTAGACAATACCGTTAAGTCACAAAACCACTATTATAATTAGAAGTTGCAGTGTCTGCTCGGAGAGAAATGTTTATACAATGGTCCTAGACAATACCGTTAAGTCACAAAACCACTATTATAATTAGAAGTTGCAGTGTCTGCTCGGAGAGAAATGTTTATACAATGGTCCTAGACAATACCGTTAAGTCACAAAACCACTATTATAATTAGAAGTTGCAGTGTCTGCTCGGAGAGAAATGTTTATACAATGGTCCTAGACAATACCGTTAAGTCACAAAACCACTATTATAATTAGAAGTTGCAGTGTCTGCTCGGAGAGAAATGTTTATACAATGGTCCTAGACAATACCGTTAAGTCACAAAACCACTATTATAATTAGAAGTTGCAGTGTCTGCTCGGAGAGAAATGTTTATACAATGGTCCTAGACAATACCGTTAAGTCACAAAACCACTATTATAATTAGAAGTTGCAGTGTCTGCTCGGAGAGAAATGTTTATACAATGGTCCTAGACAATACCGTTAAGTCACAAAACCACTATTATAATTAGAAGTTGCAGTGTCTGCTCGGAGAGAAATGTTTATACAATGGTCCTAGACAATACCGTTAAGTCACAAAACCACTATTATAATTAGAAGTTGCAGTGTCTGCTCGGAGAGAAATGTTTATACAATGGTCCTAGACAATACCGTTAAGTCACAAAACCACTATTATAATTAGAAGTTGCAGTGTCTGCTCGGAGAGAAATGTTTATACAATGGTCCTAGACAATACCGTTAAGTCACAAAACCACTATTATAATTAGAAGTTGCAGTGTCTGCTCGGAGAGAAATGTTTATACAATGGTCCTAGACAATACCGTTAAGTCACAAAACCACTATTATAATTAGAAGTTGCAGTGTCTGCTCGGAGAGAAATGTTTATACAATGGTCCTAGACAATACCGTTAAGTCACAAAACCACTATTATAATTAGAAGTTGCAGTGTCTGCTCGGAGAGAAATGTTTATACAATGGTCCTAGACAATACCGTTAAGTCACAAAACCACTATTATAATTAGAAGTTGCAGTGTCTGCTCGGAGAGAAATGTTTATACAATGGTCCTAGACAATACCGTTAAGTCACAAAACCACTATTATAATTAGAAGTTGCAGTGTCTGCTCGGAGAGAAATGTTTATACAATGGTCCTAGACAATACCGTTAAGTCACAAAACCACTATTATAATTAGAAGTTGCAGTGTCTGCTCGGAGAGAAATGTTTATACAATGGTCCTAGACAATACCGTTAAGTCACAAAACCACTATTATAATTAGAAGTTGCAGTGTCTGCTCGGAGAGAAATGTTTATACAATGGTCCTAGACAATACCGTTAAGTCACAAAACCACTATTATAATTAGAAGTTGCAGTGTCTGCTCGGAGAGAAATGTTTATACAATGGTCCTAGACAATACCGTTAAGTCACAAAACCACTATTATAATTAGAAGTTGCAGTGGCTGCTCGGAGAGAAATGTTTATACAATGGTCCTAGACAATACCGTTAAGTCACAAAACCACTATTATAATTAGAAGTTGCAGTGGCTGCTCGGAGAGAAATGTTTATACAATGGTCCTAGACAATACCGTTAAGTCACAAAACCACTATTATAATTAGAAGTTGCAGTGGCTGCTCGGAGAGAAATGTTTATACAATGGTCCTAGACAATACCGTTAAGTCACAAAACCACTATTATAATAGGTCGCAGTGACAACAAGCTTAGATGTATAGGTCGCAGACCCACCAATGCCAATAGATGTGCACTATCAATCATTCTTAGCCTTTGAAAAAAAAGAAAAAAATCGCAATTATAATAATATGGACATCATTGCGGAAAATATCATGATTACAATTGAAAAAAGAAAATGGCGGAATTCTGTGTTGGGGTATGGTTTCAGCTTTGGCACATTTTCATTTATTGAGATTTACAAAAAAAAAGAGTTATTATTGACT
The DNA here is from genome assembly GCA_012654025.1 of Pachypsylla venusta. NCBI lineage: Eukaryota > Metazoa > Arthropoda > Insecta > Hemiptera > Aphalaridae > Pachypsylla > Pachypsylla venusta. The sequence goes on from CM022876.1 coordinate 36,254,187, forward strand.
TCTCATTTGAAAGTAATTCCTTTGAATCAAAGAATGTTTAGAAAATTTCTCAATAGATTTAGTCAAATACCATAAATACAGGGTGTGCCAGAATAACCTGACGAGATTAAAATGTTCACTACTCAGTCATAATTAGTGGTAAATCGTTGATGGAATTAGTTGCAATGGAGTCGTGCCCTGAGCATCGTGACCATACTGACCATTACTCGGAGAAAGTTTTCGTTCACCCCAGCGGATTAGATCACGTGGGAGGATTCCTGCAATACCATTCTGCAATGGGTCCAGAATTTCTGAGAAACTGGTTCTGCATTGAAGAAGAAGACAGAACAAGAACTGTTGGTACTTATGAAAACGTCGATGCTGTGCGACATGCGATACAACAGAGTCCTCGTCCATCAGCAAATGTCTTCCACAAATGATTCATATGTTCAATAAATCATACAGAAAAATAAATCCACATTTCTTTTCTTTTAAATAAAACACAAATTGTTGTGCTATCTCAATGTAAATTGCATGAGTAGCATCAGTTTTAAAATCAGCAGTTTTTTCTGGCGCATCCTGCATTTTAGGCTGGTTGAAGGCTCGAAACTGTACAATTGGAACACAAATATAAACTATAACAGAGATACAAGAAAATAGCTGATGTTCCAAATCAGGTCCAACCTTGACAATAATAATGCTAGGATCACTCTCATATATTGTTGCCATACAGAGTGTTTCAAAAGGTTATGCAAAAAAAGAAATCACCTATAGTAGAGCTCAAATAAAGGCCACTTTGCTTAATAAACCCGTATACGGAAATGGATCCCAACGTTGCTAGGCCCACGCAAAATTGGCACTTAAATATCGAAAAATAATTATTAAAAATCGAATTATTTTTCGATTGATTTCATTTTTTCCAAGACGTCCCCGATTGTTATCATGCTTCTTTGGTGAGTATTTGGCACTCTTCTCCGGATCAGGGGCGGAGTTATGGGGGGGAGGTCATGAAATGAAAATGCCTAAAATTTTTTGATGCGTAATTTTTTGGTGTTTTAAGGTATGACATGTCTTCTAAAACTTGTTTTGCTACAAAAAAAAACCGGAATAGCTCTTTTCTAAAACCAACCGTTGACCTTTTAAAATAACAAAAATTGTGCGGAGGACGATTCTAAATATAAGTATTAATCTTGCCGTTAGTTCATTGCATTGTCTCGAACCTTGGACTTGATGGATTTCCAATTTTTTTTGGAATTTTTATTTGCAATGAACTAACGTCAGGATTAATACTTTATATTTAGAATCGTCCTACGCTCAATTTTTGTGATTTTTAAGTGCCAACTTTGGGTGGCCCCAGCTACCTTGGGGTCCATTTCTGTCCAAATCACAAAAATTGAGCGTAGGACCATTCTATATATGAAGTATAAATCTGACGTTAGTTCATTGCACATAAAAAATGCCCAATCTGGGTCGCGGACTTTATGGATTTCCTGGAGGTGCAATCTTCAACAAGTGTTTTCAGGTTTTTCAATTCATAAATAATTTTCCTTTACTGTTCAAGCGATTTTTAAGTGCCAACTTTGGGTGGCCCTAGCCACCCAAAGTTCAGGGTCCATTTCCGTATAGGGGTTTACCAAGCAAAGTGGCCTTTATTTGAGCTCTACTATACGTGGTTTCTTTTTTTGAATAACCTTTTGAAACACCCTGTATACCTGCGATACTTTCATCTTAGCTTTTAGGAAATTTCTTTTTTAAGTCTTTATCCCACTGAAAATCTAGTAGTTCTGTCATGATGTAGACCACTCACTGTCGTTTATTCCACGATATCTTTTTAAATGTCTGATTCTTCGTTTCACAATAACTCTCGAGAGCCTTGTCCTATTTTGATGAAATTTGTTTACAAATTTATTTTATTTTAATTTTAACGCAAACAATTTGCCTTTCAAAACAAATCAGAGGAAAGTGACATATGCAGCCATCCAGGCGCGTCGTCCATGTCCTTTCTTTTTTTGTTTTTCAATTCCATTTTTGAATCAGATCGAACGATAGAGTTTCTTGTTTTTTTTCGAGTTTTTGTTTTTCTCCTTACAAAACAAAGGAAAGAGACACATGCAGCCATCCAGGCGCGTCGTCCATGTCCTTCTTTTTTTTGTTTTTCAATTCCATTTGTGATTGAGATTTTAATAATTTTGTTATTCTGTAACCATCACTTTCAATTAAATCCATTTTTGAATCAGATCGATCGAGTTCTTGTTTCTTTGAAATTTTTTTCATATTATACTCAGACATTATTCTGCTTAGTTAGAAAATAATTGGAGAAAATTTTCAAATGTTTTTTTTCTTCGTAGGTCAAATTTTTTTGGGTTTTAAAAATTTTACATGTTTACAAAATTAAGAAACACGTGAAAAAAATAGGGCACACTAAATTGATCAACGCTCGAGGCCGAAAATGCTGCTTTACGTGCTCTCTCCTGAAGAACTAGGAGCGAGTATAGGGTTGATAAATTTCGATTAGGAATAATGTGCCCATTTTTTTCATTGATTTTTTACTTATTTTTCCTGGTATTCTCTCTACATTCTTTCCTGAAAGGCGAACAGAGTGTGGGTGCTTTTTTTTGGTTGTTGTTGCTTCTCAGTAATGTTCAAGGACACATCTGCAATGAACTAACAGTAGATGTTGATACACCAGACAGTAATTTCTGTACGGGTACAGGAAACAAATTAGCAGTATCTGTATGTGATGCCTTAGCTGTTGCACAGGGTGGAAATTTTTCAGGTCTACTAACATTTATATCAATAATTTCATTTTTCATATCTGCAATTCTGCCAAGGGTGTATTCGCTTGCACCCAAAAGTTTCGGGGGACAATTAGAGCCCAGATGGGACCTAATATATACCTACCAAATTTCATCCAAATCGGTCAACGCTAAGTGGCAAAATTGCGCATCACGGCGTACGGTGGACGACGGACAAACGGTTTTTTTTTTGTTTTATTCTATTTTTGGACTCTTCGTACCTTGAAACGTAAAATATCAAATTTTGAGGAAGGGGGGTATTTTTTTTTAAAGAAATACTTTATTAAAATGATTTAAAAGTTTCATTATGAAAATAATAAACCAATAAAATACCGTTTCTGTAATGCCTGGAATTGTTAGAGTGCTGGGCAAATATCAGATCTTGAATGTCTCAATTGTACAGGGTGCGGCAATTAGTTTTCCCACATAAAAAATCGGGGAGGGGGAGTTAAAGTGGGAGGACCCATGCTCCTCCCACTGTTTGTGGTATTCAACACTAAATGACATCTAGTTTTTAGATGTTGCAAGGATTTGGTCCCGCGGTCATAGTGCGTTCGTTGTCAAGGTGATTTTTATAAAAGTGAATCCATTATAGCCACTCAGAGAGCGTTCCGCACAAGGTATGGTTTGCACTCCACAGATCCAGTTCCTTATCGAAAAACAATTTTGAGTTGGTTTCACAACTTTAGGACCACATTATCAGCTTTAGGCTGTAATGGGGCTACGGCCTATGTTCCCTGGTCATGTGATCTCCTTACGGTATGGCATTTCGTGGGCACCTCGCTCGCCGGATTTGAGTTACTGTGACTTCTTCCTGTGGGGTTGCCTGAAGTCTGAGGTCTTCAAACATCACCCTAGGACCCTTAAAGAGTTAAAGGAGGCAATTTTTGAATAAGTCATCCAAATTGATGCTGGTATGCTGACGAGAGTCATGGAAAACTCTAGCGAAAGACTTTATATGTGTATCTCTCGCCAAGGCCGTCATTTGGATGACATTATTTAAAAAACATAGATGAAAAAAAAAAAAAAAAAAAAAAAAAAAAAAANAAAAAAAAAAAAAAAAAAAAAAAAAAAAAAAAAAAAAAAAAAATATTGGATTCCTCAAGCTTTCAGAATACAAAATATTTTTTCAAATATCTCATGGTTTTTATTTGCCAGCTCCTTCAAATGTGGAAATACTAATTGCCGCACCCTGGTTAAGTAGAAATGTAGAATTTCTACTCAACTAGAAGAGATAAACGCAAAATAAGATCTCTTGGTGTAGCGAAAAGAAAGATTCTATCATGGAAGATGGAGTTCTTTTCCGAACCAACGCACCTCAGTCTGCGTCCGAAAACGCAGCAAACCGGCTCTCTGGATGAAATATCTATCTATAATCATAAAACTCAATGTAACGATAAATGTGTGTGTGTGTGTGCAGGGCCGGATTAAACTTCCGCGGGGCCTCCTCCACCCCACACGCCCCGCCAGCACACTCTTAAGTCTACTTTTTGAAGCCAGTACAAAAATTGATTATCTTTTGGCCTTTTGGTACCTACATTGTCCGATACATAGAGACGAAATTCGATGTTTTAACAAAAGGGAGTAAACTTTTGACGCAGTTTAGTGCTATTTGCGAACAAGATGACGAGGCGCCAGTCTTGCTGCTGATTTAATGACCGGAAGTATCCGTCATCTTTGATTTCATGTTTTTGTCGATTTGCATTTCTCGACAAAAAAGGTGAAAAACAAACTTATCTTTACCAGAACAATATTGTCGAAAAAACATTATTTATTTCTAATTATAAGCAAAGAGTGAGTGCAAGTGGGGCAGTTTTTTTTCAACTTTAAAAATTAAATAGCACATTCAAATGACAAAGTTGTAGGGGACTAAATTCCCGATAGGTTTTTTGAAGTGAGTTTTTCATCGTCGGGACCGCGCTCAACGTGGCGATTCGTAGAATCTCGCTCGTTTTTATGGAGCAAAACTGTGTTTTATTTCACCAAAACTACCTTTGTTCTGCTTCTTGGAGTTTTTTTTTCAGTTGCTTGGCGATCAAAACTTGACACTGGAAACAGGAGCCCTGTCCAGTGATTTTTCGCATATAAAGCACTTTTCCCTGGTAAAAACTTTTTCCTCGTGCTACTTCCACAAACGTTAGAGAACGACTGAAGAATGTGCAACGTAGCAGATGCGAGTTTTGGAAGGTAGTTCCAGAGTGACATTCCTTTCAATTCCTAATGTCCCTCTAAACGCTTCGTCCGCACCGTATTAAATATATATAAGTCCGAGCGAGTTCCTCCGTACCGCCACGTTGAGCGCGTTCCCCACGGTGATCTGTATACCGTACGAAAAACTTGATGGAATAAAAGGTGTCGGAAATTAAGTCCTCTACAACTTTGTTATTTCAATGTGCCATTTATTTTTAAAGTTGGAAAAACTGCACCACTATGCGAATTTCGCTCACTTTTCGCTTATAATTATAAAATCACTAGCTGTACCCGTGCTTCGCTACGGGCTACAATAGCTGATAGAAGAATGAGGATAAATATGAATGTTCAAATGTGAAGAACAGATTAAAAAATAATAAATTAACTGCCCAAAAAAATAAAGCGAAAATAAAATTATTGGG
>CM022876.1:36260383-36271463 GCA_012654025.1 Pachypsylla venusta
GTGACTTTCATATGTAAACGCGCCCCTTTTTCCCCCGCGGCGGGCGCCCCAATTCGAATATTTAAAAATCCTTTCTTAGTGCGCATCGTATACCTAAGTGCGACCTACATGCCAAATTTCAGCCTCCTAGGCCGTACCAGTGCGGAGAAATCGCGATGAGTATTAAGTGAGTGTGTTTCTCTTTTATATATATAGATAGATAGATTAAATAATGTTTTTTTTAACAATATTGTTCAGATAAAGATTGTAGATAATTAAATTTTCTACAAATTTGTTTTTGATCTTTTTTGTCGAGAAATGCGAAATAAGGGCGCAAATCGACAAAAATATGAAATCAAAGATGGCGGATACTTCCGGCCATTAAATCAGCAGCAAGACTGTCGCCTCGTCATTTTGTTCACAAATAGCACTAAAATGCGTCAAAAGTTCACTCTGGTAGAGAAAGTGAACCTTCACCTTACGCACTATGCAGAACTGAACTAAACTCATCACCCCATCCCTATTTGTTAACATGATAATTAAGTTGGTATCTGTGTGTGATTGTTTTGTTGCACAGTCCACATATGCAATTTTCGTATGATAGTCTTTATATATTTATGCAAATTTTGTGGTGGAAGCCATGAGCGGTATAGCGTGTAATGATGTGTCTGTTCGTCTGGTTGTGTAGTTCGCACGTATAGATTTTGAAGGCTGATCCATCTGTGTAATTTTCTGTTGTGAATTTCATGTTTTTTTCTTCAATTATGTTCTCTATATCCTCTGGTTTTATGATTTCTTTGTATTTTTCTATTATTTCTTCTCCAGCTCTTTTTGTATCTCATAAGTGTAATACTAAGGTGTTTGATGTTGTTTTGTGTAGTACTAGCACTTTCTTATATAATTTGGATTTTATTTTATCTATTTCGAACGGTTGTGAGGATTTTATATCTTTGATCAAAACTTCTAAACTGTATCCTATTATGGGCCATATTCTCATACGATATATTTTGTGCGCTGTATCAAGGCTTATTTTTTGAGTGTGGTTTATTGTTCCTATTGCATGGCCGGATTTAATTTGAATGCGTTTTATGTGTTTTGTGAGTGTTAGAGTTGTTTGCATGGTGACTCCTAAATATGTATATTCGTTTACGAATTCTAGTGGTGTGTTGTATGTTAGTATGTCTGTGTTTGGGACCAGACAGACACTATTAATTTTTTTCTGAGCAACTAACCTAACTTAAAATATGATTAATTGAAAGTAGAAGGTTGATTTTCACGATTAAATGGTGGGATATACGAGAAAACTCACTTTTAAATATTTAATTCACAATTTTATTGCTTGAAAATCAACGAAACTTTGGAGAAATCAAATGTTAGTTCGGATTATTTTAAAATATGCAGAATTTTTTAGTTTTATCCGAATGGTGCAAGAGTTTTTAGGGAGCGACTTAGAGAAGAACAAGTTTAATCGAGGAATGGCCGATCAAAATGTTTCCTAACCTATCTGGGGTAGGGGACGTTTATCTTAACGCTTATATTGATAAAATAAACAAACTTGCACTGGACTTTTTTCATGTTGGTACAACTATGTCTGCTTCAGTTCAATATATTCAAATAGTTCAATAAATACGGAAGAAAAAGTTTTTTTTTTCAAAATGAATTAAAATTATAGTGAATTAATTAATCTCCCACCCCTAAAACGTTTAAAAAGACTTTTTAAATTATATTAAACCACATTTTAAGTTTGTAACTTGCTCCTAAAAAAATTAATAGTATCTGTCTGGAACCCTGTGTTTTTAAGTTTCCCCCCTTTTCTAAATTTCATGAGTTTCGTTTGATTTATGTTGTAATCATTGCGCCAATTTTGGAGTGTTATTATTGCTTCTTGTGTTTCTTTTATGTTTTTACTAGCTCGTCCGCGAACATTAATATTTTTACATTTTTTTTTAAAAAAAAATTTACGTTTCAAGGTAGAATCCGATGTATATGCTAGTTTACACTAACTATACAGTAAATCTCAAATTTCCTTGAACTGCTGCTGAGAGAATCCGAAAATCAAATTAAAAAAAAAAAAAAAAAAAAAAAAAAAAAAAAAAAANAAAAAAAAAAAAAAAAAAAAAAAAAAAAAAAAAAACGTTTAATTTTAATTTAATTGGTTACGCAGGCGCAGGTCAAATTTTGGGTCTTCAATGTCGGCAGATTTTTTTGGTTTGAAACCCTGCTGACCACGTCATAAACGTGATGGTCAGCAGAGTTATAATAGATAATAATAATAATCCTATCTCCACTGCCGAGTTGTCCACAACATTGACTCTTTGTCCGAAGGTAGTGGGTTTGAAAATTTTCTGATCGAATTTTCTCGTTTCCGGAATGACATGGCTGTAAAAAGGAGTGCCCTGAAGTAATGCGAAATCAGTTCCGGGACATAACTTTTTTTTTATCACTAATGTTGGTATATAAAAAAAAGTTAAGATAATAATAATAATAAAGCGAATAACTTCTTCGCTTGAAATTGCGAGTAGTGACGTTAATGTCATAAATTACGTTGAGGTATGGTGGCAAAGTCGCCCGGTGTGAAACCGTAAAAGTGTTCTCAATCGTCCTGGTGTAAAATCGTCTAGTAAATCACTCATAACAATAAGTTAGAATAATATTGATAAAATTTCATACTCTTTAAGTAAACCTAATATGAGCAGTTTTATCAAAGTGCTAAGCTGGTCAATGGTTCTGGTTTTGTTTCCCTGTCAATCTGGTAAGTATAATACGTAAGAATCTTTTTTGGTTTATTATGTTTAATAATAAAACTCTAGAATCGTCACGAAAAAAATACCCCCCCCCCCCCCCCCCCTCAAAATTTGATATTTTACGTTTCAAGGTACGGAAAATACAAAAACCGAATTAAAAAAAAAATCCGTTTGTACACCGTGTGCCGTAATGGGCACTTTTGCCCTATTATATCCTATTTGTGTCAGTCACATAGGTATATAGGGTTTCATACTAAAAATTTAGTACTGGAAACGCTCTAGGTGACAAAAGTGCCCTCCACGGCGGACGTTGAAGAGGGTACAGAGGGGGGGGGACGAAACGATTTGTAACGTTTATTTGAGGGTTGGGGGGAGGGGGTAAAATAATAAACCCTAGTATCACATTGGTTTTTTATATAATGTACCATTTAATAGTGGTGCGTTGGTTGGCAAACAATAATGTAATATTAGTTCAAGTTTTCTTGCGGGGAGCAAATAATTTGAAGTTTATCCTGTAATATTGTACTATACTACGGATACGGAATGTATGTTCAAACTTTCACTGACCTATCCCTTGTAGGACCGGATATCTGACGGTGTGAAAAACCTGGTGATTTAGTTTGTGTAAAGTACACTGGTGCTTTCCGGAACTTGGCCTGGCGCACTGCCGTGCGCTCTGATGACTGTCTTTAAGAAAGACACTGCCATACACAAAACATACCCTCAATATCCCAGAGATTTTAACCCCCCCCCCTCACCTCCTCCATGTTCTGACTACACCAAACTGGTGATTATAGGGATAGGTATATGTATCAAGAAAGACACTTTTGCCATGTACAAACATACCCTCAATAACCCGGAGATTTCAACCCCCTTCCCCAACATGTTCTGACCACACCAGACTGGCGATTTTAGAGATAGGTATGTAACAAGAAAGACACTTTTGCCATGTACAAACATACCCTCAATAACCCGGAGATTTCAACCCCCTTCCCCAACATGTTCTGACCACACCAGACTGGCGATTTTAGAGATAGGTATGTAACAAGAAAGACACTTTTGCCATGTACAAACATACCCTNATCCCCCCCCCCCCGAATGTGCCCCTCTGATTGTAGGTACACTTCTAATTGTTCCAGGTTCAACATTACCCAGTCCAAAATCAGTCCAAAATACGGTTGTATAAAATTGGATGATAATTATTATGATATTGGCAATCCAGGCCCAATATTTGAGCAAAATATATGGTGCCCCTTATATAAATCCGGGTGCGCCACTGATTGTAGGTCCACTTCTAATTATTCCAGGTTCAACATTACCCAGTCCCAAATACGGTTGTATGAACTGGGATGATAATTATTATGATATTGGCAATCCAGGCCCAATATTTGAGCCAAATATATGGTGCCCCTTATATAAATCCGGGTGCGCCACGGATTGTAGGTCCACTTCTAATTGTTCCAGATTCAACATTACCCAGTCCCAAATACGGTTGTATGAACTGGGATGATAATTATTATGATATTGGCAATCCGGGCCCAATATTTGAGCCAATTTATGGTGCCCCTTATATTCCAATGGTCGTAACAAGAGAATACCTAGGATATATCATTGAATGTATAAAATATTATAATGCTCAAGTTATGAGTACAGCGGCATACAATACGATGGATTCATTTTTACAGTAAGTTTATATTACAATATTCAGAAAGGATATATCATTGAATGTATAAAATATTATAATGCTCAAGTTATGAGTACAGCGGCATACAATACGATGGATTCATTTTTACAGTAAGTTTATATTACAGTATTAAGAAAGGATATATCATTGAATGTATAAAATATTATAATGCTCAAGTTATGAGCACAGCGGCATACAATACGATGGATTCATTTTTACAGTAAGTTTATATTACAGTATTCAGAAAAGATATATCATTGAATGTATAAAATATTATAATGCTCAAGTTATGAGAACAGCGGCATACAATACGATGGATTCATTTTTATATTACAGTATTCAGAAAAGATATATCATAAGTTTATATTACAGTATTCAGAAAAGATATATCATTGAATGTATAAAATATTATAATGCTCAAGTTATGAGAATTTATAGCTGCTGGCTATCAGAAAATACAGGGTGTCCAAAAAGTCCGGGACCACCTGAATATCTTTTGAACGGCTTTATATGGAGTTTTGAAATTTTGCATGGTATTATATCCCAAATTGAACAACCTGATGGTGTGACCAATTTTTCAGGGGCCGGTCCCATGTGGACCCAAGGGGGCCCAACTTTTTTTTTTTAAATACGAATCCCAATCTTGTGATACATTTTCAGAAAGACAATAGAATTAAAAGTACTTTTCAGAAAAATTTACACGTTTGGCGTGTTTGGTTTCAAAATGGCGGCCATTTGAAATTTCCAACATATGACTTCCAAGAGTGTCTAAAACTAGGCGATTTTTTTGCAATTGGATTTTGAATGATTGCATAGGATACCAATGGTGAGGAACCTGCTTTTTAGACATAATTGGCCTAGTTTTAGACACTCTAGAAAATCATATCTTGGAAATTTCAAATGGCTATTTTGAAACCAAACACTCAAGACATGTAAATTTTATTGCAAAGTACTTTTAATTCTATTGTCTTTCTGAAAATATATCACAAGATGGGGGTTCGTATTTAAAAAACAAAAGTTGGAACCCCTGAGGGCCACACGAGACCTGCCCCTGAAAAATCGGTCACACCTTCAGGTGGTTTAATTTGCGGTATAATACCATGCAAAATTTAAAAACTTCACATAAAGCTGTTCAAAAGATATTCAGCCGGTCTGGGACTTTTGGGACACCCTGTATATGGATTTCTCTAACTCCTTAAGTTTTAGCTTGTATTTCATTACTTTAGTTTGGGAATTTCTTTTTTTTAGATTTTACGCCAACTACAAATTTTACGGAGCGAATGCAAACCTTTTTTCATTCTATGATAATTATCGACCTCAATTTCTCCCATCAATGCAATTGGCAGTCACGGCGAAAGTTTTGGATACTTTAGTTATAAATCAATTTGAATTGGCACCATTTCTGTATCTAGCAACAACTGATGATACGTTTTATGATGATACAATTATAGATTTTCTTGAGATCCGGTCTAGTAATCCAATTTGGTTTGATCATAAATATGTTGTTGGTAAGTGGGTAATTTATTATTTTGTCGAACAGAAGGCGCATGCTTTTCAGAGACTTTTGTTGAGCTAGCATTGTGCTGAGTTTTTTTGTTGTGGTAGATATGAAAAGAGTCCACGCCGGAACAAAATATGAATGTTTTATTAGAATACTAGCTGTTGCGCCCGTGCTTCGCTACGATTCTTATATAGCTATCTTTGTTTTTCAAAGACAATGGAAATTGGGGGGGGGAGGGGCAATCGTTTTCTGTTCATCCTGTATATTGCAACCTTTAAAAACCAAGATTTAAACGTTTCGCCATGCGCCGGGAACGGGTAAAATTTTATTTTACCCGTTCTCGGTTTCAAACATTCAAACTCGTAACTCTGGAATGGCTGGCCATACTTTTGCAGAAAATGTCGTAAAATAAAGACTAAAGGGTCACCTAAAACTTTCTCTCTTTGAGTTGATATGTTGCCGCCACAAATTTTAAGATATTGGGCCGTGACTGTCAGATTTTGGTGAATAAATTAGAAATTTACTCGTAAACGGACATATTTTAGTTTTAATAATTTTCCTGGTGTCGTAGACCATGATTTTGGGGGGGTCCATTCCCATCATTTTTTCGCTATCTGCTATCATTTGTGCTGTGGTATTTTAACAGACAACCTCTCATACATAGGTACATGGTACATACATATATACAAATTTTTGATTTATATATGTACTAGCAGAATACGCCCGCTTCGCTTGGCGCCTTAGAGGCATGGCCGTTTATAGTTCCAACCTTTTTTTCGCGATAAAAAGTAGCCTATGTCCTTTCCTAAAGTTTAGTCTATCTCCATACCAAATTTCATCAAAATCGGTTCAGTAGTTTAAGCGTGAAAGCGTAACATACATACATACATACAGACAGACAGAGTTACTTTCACATTTATATATTAGTATGGATTAAGATGGTTGAGTGAGTATTGTGCTGTATCTTCTCCTTGTGGTAGATATGGAAAGAGCCAATCAGGACAAATAGTGTACTTTTTGTAGAATATGATTGAGTGAGTACTGTGCTGTATCTTCTTCTTGTGGTAGATATGGAAAGAGCCAACCAGGACAAATAGTGTACTTTTTTGTAGAATATGATTGAGTGAGTATTGTGCTGAAATTTCCTTATGCAAACTAGCCAGCACTACGCCATTTTTGGAAATGTCGCATATATTAGAATTAGATGAATGGCCTAGTGTAAAAATGCGTTTTCAGTTATTTTGAGATAGAAAGATTACTGCTAGGCCTAAATCCTCTCCCATGGGCTGGCTTAAATCACAGATAACTAAATAGACAACTTTCTATGACTTCCCCGTGGGATGTCTAGTGGAGCAGAAAAAAAAATCGAAAATTTTCGAAGTGCTATATCTCGCGATCTATTCAAGTAACAGTTGAAATTGCACTGAAATTGTGGAGAATATTATTTACTCCAAATAAATCTGTTTTAAATATTTCCGTACGATTCACGGTTTTCGAGATTTCTTAGAAAATCCGAAAAAAAGTCGAACGTTTTCGACCACCAGAAAGCGAGCATAGGTCTTTCGAAATAGCCAACTTTACACTCCTCTTATGTATCCCAACAACATAGATATTAAATAAAGGGTACGGAAAACCGACTAAACTTTATCTTCCTTTATTCTAGAAATTTGGTAGGCTCCAGATGTTGTCGCAAATATTTGATGAAAATAGTATATCATTTACCAGTGGCAGTCTTCGGCTGTTATCACAGCTCTTGAAATAATTTTGAAAATGAATTTGGCAGCCTTCGGCTGTTGTCCCAGCTCTAATGTTAAAAAAAAAAAAAAATATTTGAATTTCCTTTGACAACCTTCAGTTGTTGTCACAGCTCTCTAGTGAGAATATTATATGCATTAGATTTAGCAGCCTTCGGGTGTTGTCACAGCTCTTTAGTATAATTGTTATATGAATTAGATTTTTCAGCCTTCGGCTGTAGTTGCATCTCTAATATTGAATAAAATATTTGAATTTCCTTTGACAACCTTCGGTTGTTGTCCAGCTCTCCATTAAAAATTATTATATGCATTTGATTTGGCAGCCTTCGGCTGTTGTCACAGCTCTCTAGTAAAATTATTATAGGAATTAGATTCAGCAGCCTTCGGCTGTTATCGCAGCTCTAATGTGAAAAAAAATATATATATATACTAGCAGGATACGCCCGCTTCGCTTGGCGCCTTAGAGGCATGGCCGTTTATAGTTTCAACCCCAAAAGTAGCCTATGTCCTTTCCTAAAGTTTAGTCTATCTCCATACCAAATTTCATCAAAATCAGTTCAGTAGTTTAAGCGTGAAAGCGTAACATACATACAGACAGATAGACAGACAGACAGACAGACAGACAGACAGAGTTACTATCGCATTTATAATATTAGTATGGATTTGAATTACCTTTGACAACCTTCGGTTGTTGTCACAGCTCTCTAGTGAGAATATTATATGCATTAGATTTAGCAGTCTTCGGATATTGTCGCAGCTCTAATATTAAAAAAAATATTTCAATTTCCTTTGACAACCTTCGGTTGCTGTCACAGCTCTCTATTAAAAATTATTATATATGCATTTGATTTGGCAGCCTTCGGCTGTTGTCACAGTTCTCTAGTAAAATTATTATATGAATTAGATTTGGCAGCCTTCGGATGTTGTCGCAGCTCTAATCCTTTGGCTATTGTCACAGCCCCCTAGTGGAAAAAAAAATATTTGAATTTCCTTTGACAACTTTCGGTTCATGTCGTAGGAGCCTAGAGTAAATATTAGAATTGGTGGCTTTCGACTGCTGTCACAGTGTAGATATAGCTTTATAAGACCAAAATTTGTCAATAATATGTTTCACAGTGTGATTATTTTAAATTTCATCAAAATTTTAAATGATACTACCGCTTTTAGAGAAGTGACCCGAATATGAGTTTTAGTGCTCTAAAGTGCCCCCAGATGAAAATAGCCCCATGAGGTTCAGAATTTGTCGATGATATGTTACAAAGTGTCAGTGTTTTAAATTTCATCAAAATTGGAGCTCAATTGCTACTTTTAGAGGACTGACCCGAATTTCAGGTTTGGTGTCCTAAAGGACCCTCAGATGGAGATAGCCCATTGAGACCCAACATTTGTCGATAATATGTTACAAAGAGTGTCCTTTTAAAATTTCATCAAAATTGGAGCTCTATTGCCACTTTTAGAGATGTGACTCTAATTTCCGGTTTGGTGCCATAAAGGACCCTCAGATTAAGATAGCCCAATGAGTCCCAAAATTTGTCGATGGTATGTTACAAACAGTCTTTGTTTTAAATTTTATCAAAATTGGAGCTCTATTGCATCTTTTAGTGAGGTGACCCTAATTTCCGGTTTGGTGTCATAAAGGACCCCCAGATGAAGATAGCCCAATGAGTCTCAAAATTTACCGACAATATGTTACAAAGAATGTTTGTTTCAAATTTCATCAAAATCGGCCATGCCGTTTGGGTTATAGAGGGTCACCCCAAAATGACCTCTTTTGACCCATAAATGGACCCCAGAAGGTGCTCCAATGTTAAGGTTTTGGCTGGAGTTATGGTCTCAAGGAATATTGGTGCCAAATATCATCAAAATCGTAGAAATAATAAAGGCTATAGATGCGCGAAAACTATTCCGCGGACGTACGGAGGTATGGACGGACGGATACACTTTTTTTCTAGACCACTTTTTTTGGAATGTAGTCGTCATAATTCGTCCAGAAAAGCAAAAAAAAATTTTTTTTTTTCTTCAATACAATACTTTACTTACCTATTGAATTAGACGTCCTGTATATTTCTCCTTTCTATTTTTAGATTTATTCTTCTCTTTTTTTGTTTTGTGGGGGGGAGATATGAATGAATTATGAATGACGTCATTTATTTTTCCCATTGATTCGAGAACAACGTGGAGGGTTTGCATACTGGATCGTTCGAGAAGGATCCAGGTATTTGTTAAGGATGTATAAATAGGAGACACGCGTAGAAACGCAGTCAGTATTATTTGAGTGATAAACGGAGCGAGTGCAATTTTGGATGCGAGATCGTTGAGTTTTTCTAAGTGATAATTTCATTCAGTGAGTGATTTAACTCGTGTGTATTTTCGAGCGTTTTAAATACAGTGTTTGCGAACAGTAATCGAATTTTTGTGTTACGTTTTTTTTTTAAATAAATTATTTTAAGTTTTATTTTATTTATTTTTAAAGTTAGTTAACGCGTTTTAAATTCACGACAACTTAATCCTCGAACCCTTAGTCTACAACACTATATACTTCGTATATGGGAAGATAAAGTAAAAATCAGAACTACTCCATTTTCTACCTTTGTCTTTTCTTATGTCTTAGATGACTGACTATATTTGGAGAGCAGTGCACTGATTTTCAGAATGATAATTTTAATTTTTCATTATTAAATTAAAAGATTTTTTTTATTGTTGTAGGCATTTTCATTTTTTTTATCTTTGAGAGTTCAAGAAAAGGATATGTGATCATAAATAATGTTGAATCCGATTTGAGAACATCTGTATTTACCGTCATGGAAGATGGTCAGCACTTGGATTCACTAGTATGTGAGTATGAAGAAAATGACGACAAAACTTGACTTTATGTGCTGCTGTTGGATACAAGAAACATATTTATTTTTAATAAAATATTTAAAAGGAATCGTAAATCTTCTATACTTATAAAACGGAAAGCCCAGTTGGTATACTGACTGACTGACGTACTGACAGACTGATAATCAACGTAGCTCTACAAAGGCTAAACGTAGAGACTTGAAATTTGGCACTCAGGTTCCTTTCAGTATGTAGGTGCGTAATTAGAAAGGAAAAAAAAAATCAAGTGGGAGCAAGTTACCGCCAATGAGGCTATTTAGCAGATCTTTTTGCAATTTTTTTCTGGGCAAACTAAAAAAGATAACGAAGAATTACCGAGAATAAACCCCCCCCAAAATAGTATATAAGGACCCCGGGGATCGGTTCCAAAGCACGGGAAAACAGCTAGTACATAATAAATTATTAATATCGATTCTAAAAAATAAATTGGTGGCGAGCTTTCAATGACAACTATTAAAGGTCTCATTAAAATAAGTATCATAATTTGATTACTATAAACTTTTTGCTAAAACGCGGGTACTTTATACCCCCCCCCCCC
>CM022876.1:36273107-36285529 GCA_012654025.1 Pachypsylla venusta
TTTTTCAAAATTCAAATCAGTTCTCAAGATATTGAATTGATCTTCTTTTTTAGACACCCTGCAGATATTCTTAATATTTGACATTAGATCTCTATGTTTTCTTTCTCCTTGGAAATTTTTTTTGGTTACTAAAATTATTAGAATTTCGTTACTAAAGGGGGGCGTTGAGAGAAATGTTACTTCGTAAAAACTCTGAAAGGGGGCGATCATTAGAAAAAGGTTGGGAACCACTGAGTTAACACATCTTAATATACCTACACATAAATCAGAAATTTGTGTGTACCTATGTATCTATGTAACTATGTATGAGGGGTTGTCTGTTACAATACCACAGCCCAAATGGTAGCAGATAGCAAAAAATTGATGGGAATTTTTTCGAGTTACGTCCAAATGTATAGTTTATTCACCAAAATTGGACAGTCACGGTCCGATATCTTAAAATTTGTCACGACAACATATCAACTTAAAGCGAGAAAGTTTTAGGTGGCTGTTCAGTCCTTATTTTAGCACAGTTTCTGCAAAGGTGTGACCAGCCATTCCAGAGTTACGAGTTTGAAACCGGGAACGGGTAAAATAAAATTTAAAAAATACTAAAAAGTAAAAATGGTTGTGCCTCTAAGGTGCCTGGTGAAAGTTTAAATCATGATTTTTAAAGGTTGCGATATACAGGGTGGACGCAAACCAATACCCCCCCCCCNAAATCCCCCCCCCCCGAATTTCCATTGTCCTTGAAAAACAAAAAACAATATAAGAATCTTAGCGAAGCACGGGCGAAACTGCTAGTTTTCAATATGTATTTGTTACAGACTCCCATGCAAATTCTATACAACAAGTTGAGGAATTCGCTGCAAGGAAGTTCGTCCATCTACAATTCCCTGTATGATATCCTTCAGGTTTCCTATATGATTGCACAGGATAATGTCTTTCTAACGGAATTG
Source organism: Pachypsylla venusta (assembly GCA_012654025.1). NCBI lineage: Eukaryota > Metazoa > Arthropoda > Insecta > Hemiptera > Aphalaridae > Pachypsylla > Pachypsylla venusta. The sequence goes on from CM022876.1 coordinate 36,274,046, forward strand.
AGAGAGTTAGAAATTGCATTGAACACTCAGAGACAAATGATCTTACATGCTAATTTAAGAGGATATCAATAGCTGGAGATCGGTTTCAATGCTAAAATACACGTTATTTTGTATAATAATATAAAATACACGTTATTTAGTATAATAATATAAAATACACGTTATTTTGTATAATAATATAAAATACACGCTATTTTGTATAATAATATAAAATACACGCTATTTTGTATTATTCTACAAAATAATGTGTATTTTAATTATTATACAAAATAGCGTGTATTTTATATTATCATACAAAATAACGTGTATTTTATATACACGTTATTTTTTATAATAATAAATGCTGTGTCTTTGTGTTATTATGTCACAACTTTGGTTCTCACTGCAGTATTGTAGGATTTTTCCAATATCAATCATTATCCAATTACTTTGAATTTTTCAAGTTTATCTACAATGCTAACAACGGATCACTATACGCATTTATCTCCATAGCTACTCATTGTCTTTACGAGGGTGAATGGGCCCCGAAAACAACCAAACTACAGTGACAAATTTTCACCCCTGCCAGGATTCAAACCTGGGTCTGCCGTGTGCACTTGTGCAGTGACTACTGAGTAGGGCTTCCAATCCCGCATGCGAGATTTAAGCTTAATCCCACGGCGGATCATTATTTAATAATATAAGGAGGAAAGTTCTGAGTATGTAGATATATCCTCAAACATGCACCATCTACGATAACTGCTTTTTACATATATTTGCCTGATCTTTTTTCTGATTTCAAAGGAAAAAAGAAGAAATAAATACATTTTTTTTTAGATCAAAACACTAATATTCAATAATGAACCTTTGGAATTGTCACGAAAAAAATACTTACAAAAATGAAAAAGAGAAAGAAAGAAAGAAAAAAAACAGTAGATATAAAATACAATTATTCAAGTACCATTTCAGAGATTTCCAAATCGTGGGGCTTGGAAAAATGCTTTCAGAAGCAAATGGTAGACAAGAAGACAAGCTGTCATCTGCCAAACTTGTCCTCAGCTGACTACAAATTAGCCCAGCTGCTGAGAACGCTCTTTCCGATTCAACACTTGTATGAGGAATAGTTAGTACATACTGTACTCCTTCAAAATACCTAATATCATGTTTTTTTTTTAAAAAAAACCTTTTTAATGCGGAATTTGAAAGATTGGAGTTTGCGGATCCCGTAGATTGCAAATCCCGCTATGAAACAAAAATCATACAAATTATACATACTGTACTCCTTCAAAATACCTAATATCATGTTTTTTTTTTAAAAAAAACCTTTTTAATGCGGAATTTGAAAGATTGGAGTTTGCGGATCCCGTAGATTGCAAATCCCGCTATGAAACAAAAATCATACAAATTATAATCACAACTTTCTTTTAGTGTCACCTTTCTCTCTTCCTTTTCCTCTCTCTTTCTCTCTCCCTCCCCCTACTTCTCTCCTCTCACTCTCTCTTACACTCTTTCTCTCTCTATTTTTTGTCTCTCTCTCTCTTCTTCTCTCATTTTTTTTTTACTTTCTCTTCCTATAGAAGATAAAGTATTGTAATCGTGCAGAAATTTTGTAATTTTTTTTTTCTTTCACTTACTACTTTTAGTTTACAGATTGAACATATGCAATTTTCATATTCTAGATGAAAGTTTTTGTTGTAACATATTTTATGGTGGTACCCGTGGGATGTGTAGCGGGTCAGAAGATGCCTGTTCTTTTGGTTGTGCTGCTTCCAAGTCCGATTCGAAAATGTTGATCCATCCGTGCAATTTGCGATGACAAATTTCATATGAAAAGAGACGGTACATCGTATGGTTGCGTCACCTCGCGCGATCTTTCCTCAAAATAATATTTTGAAAATAATTATTAATAATTTATTTTTTTGAATATAAATAAATATTTTTGATACATTTCTTCAAAAAATTATTAAATTTTCATTTATATATGAAAATTTAATGAGCTGGTATGACTTGCGTCAGAATACAACACAATATTTAGGACCGGCTTTGGTTGTAAAGGGCGCGGCAGAGGAATAGGGTATTTTTGAAACGGACTGTACTCATGCGGTATATGCAAGCGAGGCGTGGAAGCTGCACGCATTCTAATACTCGTAGGTTAACCCCATTTTTATTTTTATTCTGTCTGTTCTCGTCATGAAGCAGTGGACCCTTCGTCACGGCGTTATTGCATACGACAGTTTCGTAAGGAATAACGAATCGATCATTGCCGTTCAGACTTCAGCGTGAGTTTCGAAACGAATTCAAAATTCATCGTTGGATTAACAACATTCAAGCAGTTGGGTTAACAACATTAAAAAAACACCGGGTGCTCAACGAACTGCGCGAACTTCCGCAAATGATGAACATCTTCCCCTATTCCCGAACTACCGGCGTTGACGAAAACGGGTGTCACATGCCAGATGTAATTTTCCGTACCTATAATATTCTCAAATGGAAAATCTTTACAAATGTCCTGATATCAATCAAACTTTTTTTTAAACAGAATTAAGTGAAGTTATGATTCTACAAAAAGTACACTATTTGTCCTGGTTGGCTCTTTGCATATCTACCACAAGAAGAAGATACAGCACAATACTCACTCAATCATATTCTACAAAAAGTACGCTATTTGTCCCGGTTGGCTTTTTCCATATCTACCACAAGAAGAAAATACAGCACAATACTCACTCAATCATATTCTACAAAAAGTACGCTATTTGTCCCGGTTGGCTTTTTCCATATCTATCACAAGAAGAAAATACAGCACAATACTCACTCAATCATATTCTACAAAAAGTACACTATTTGTCCTGGTTGGCTCTTTCCATATCTACCACAGCTCAGTTGTTTCACTTCATCTGCCCAAAATTCCAGTCTTTTTTTGTAAAAATGAAACGAATATTCTAAAAATATTTTATTAAACCAGTTTTGCATAGGCAAAACGGTCAAGAGGTCAAATGGAAAATCCTTACAAATGTCCTGATATCAATCAAACTTTTTTTTAAACAGAATTAACCGAAATTATTTTTTTCAACAACACCCTACTCCTCTGCCGCACCCTGTATAAATACCGCTAATAATTGATCCTATTCACGCAATCTTTGCGCTTACCTACCACTTACTAAAATAATATTTTCCCGGACTCAACATTTTACATGATAGTGTTAGACTATACAGGTAATTTCTTTTTTGTACACAGATGTAACAGCAAAATATTTCTAAAAGTTGATATTTACAAGTAATAATTTCATCATAATAATGGTTTGTTTTATGAAAAGTTTATGTTTGACAATTTTTTTAATTTTGTTTCTCATTCAATCTGGTAAGAAAATTAAAAATAATCTATGCTTATCTTAAACCCTAGAATGACCAAGGTATTTTTTGTCACAAATAAGACCAAGGGGGGGGGGCAAAATGTTCCCGCGGTAGTTTTAAAACCAGTGTAAATAAAAAAAAATTATGTTGATAATTATCTTTTAAAGTAAATAAAATGAAATAAAATTCTTCATTTATAATTTTGGACTTAAACAACAAGAAAAAATAGGAAAAAAACTTAATCTTCAAAAATCACCTTGAACATGAGTTTGCCGACTGATTGTAGGATAACTAACCTTATTTCTTTATTTTCATTAGGAACTCAAAAATATAAGAAAAATTAAGAAAAGAAACAAATGAAATCATTATCTATCATATTATTTGCCCAATCTGTGACTTCTATACAAATGACACAAGATACTATGGATTCGCTATGTTTTTCAGTAGTCCATTCTGCTGACTTTTTTTTTATCAATATGGCTAAAAAAGTCAGCAGAGTACATTTTAAAAGGCACAATGACTTTAAAAATTTATTTTTTCAGAGAACCAATGAGGTGGAGAACAAAAAGTGTACATTTTGTTTTTAAATTTTTTGTACCAAGTAAGACCAGTGGGGGGGGGGCAAAATTTGCCCGCTCTCCAGAAAAGCTGACTTTTCCACGAGCTATCAGTAGACGGGGTTATGCCACCATTACCATAGGTAAATAAATCATATCTTTGACAATTAGCTTGGATATCAAGCCCCTGGTACCACATAAAAAGAAAATCTGGACTTTTTTAAAGTTAATATATATAAATCAGAAATTTGTGTGTATCTGTATACCTGTGTACCTATGTGGTAGGGGTTGCCTGTTACAATGCCACATCCCAAAAGGTAGCAGATCACGTGTCATTCGTTAGGTTCAGCTGATATTTTGTTGTAAAGATAAGTGGCGTCGTCCTAAATAGTGCGTAGGCTCAGTAGCGATCTTTAAACGCACCTTTTTTATTAGGTTTTATGTTTTATGTGACCCTTTTTTACTTTCCTTATAAGTATTGTAATGGGCTGAAATTTTGGATGTCGAGTTTTCAATGCCAAACACACGTTTTGAAGTCCCCAGAGCCCAAATCTCGAGTTAAAGCCATTGGTCCGTGTGTGTGCCTGTTTGTCGGTCAGTGAGAAAGATATCTCACGAACGGTATGTGCTAGAGACTTAGGCCAGTAGTGTCAGTTTTACGCCATGGTGGACACATCACTTTTGGTTGAAATCAATGGGTTTTTTTGCCGCTTTCTAATTTTCACTTTTCTTTTAAGGCAAATCTAATGTTGTCGGTTTGGTCGCTTTTCAGGAGTTTTTGCCGGTTTTTACGAAGCCTACCTAAAAGAAAAACATTAAGTACTAGATACTTGAAATTCTGGTAGTTCGTATAATACATGTACGAGTTAATTATTACAATAATTTCCTTTTTATGTCACGAAACTTTTAATTAAAGTCGAATGTGCTGTCTCTTTCTAGCAAATTTCTATCCAGTACAATGTTTTGTCTTTTTCTGGCAGTCTCGAATATTAAATACTAGCTGAGTACCCGAACTTCATTTCGAGAAGATGAGAGAAAAAAAATGATAATAAATCTGACTCTTCATTAATAATAATCGACGTAAAACCATTTAAACGCGATCAGAGTATACACATAGATTACATATTACATACATGGGGAGTAGTAACGGGTTGTTAAGCTGCGTAGAACGTGTTGGGAGTAGTATTGGGTTAGGTTCCAAAAAAATTAAAATGCGTGTTGAAGTCTGCTGAGTTTAGGCTGGGTCTGCGACCCAGCCTAACCTTGCGCAGACTTCAACACGCATTTTATTTTTTTTGGAACCTAACCCAATACTACTCCCAACACGTTCTACCCAACAAACTTGGTGTTCAATTCTATTAAATTATATCGGCATTGCACTAACCGCTTTTGTACATAATTTTATTTAAATCAAACAAAAATTTTAATTTCCATACAAAAATTGGAAAATCGGCCGTAACTCGAAAACGGTTGGAGGGCTTTCAACTCTGATATTTTTTCTGGGCTCCCAGTCTTTGTTTTTTTTTGGGGGGGGGGCCCATTCCTATCAAATGTTCTATATCTATTACCGTTTCTTATAGTATTCTATGATTTTCCATACAAAAATTGAAAAATCCGCCGTACCTCGGCCGGTTGACCCGGTTGTAGATTTGAATTCTGATAATTTCACTTGAGTCCCAGTCTTTCGTGGGGGGGAGGGGGGATTTCCATTCCCATTAAATGTTCTATACTCGGACCGTTTCTTATAGTATTCTATGATTTCCCATACAAAAATCTGAAAATCGGCCGTAAATCGAAAACGATTGTATATTTTTGAACTGTGATAATTTTGCTGGGGTTTCAGGCTATGGTTTTGGGGGGTTCATTCCCATCAATTTTACTATATCTTTTACCGTTTTGGCTAAACAATGAGTATTGTCAAAATTTTATTGTGCCTGATCCCGGATTTGAACTTGTAACCCTCAAATGGCTAGTCACAATTTTGCAAAATATGTTCTAAATGAAGCATAAAGATGTTACCTAAAACTTTCTCGCTTTGAGTTGTTATGTTGTCGCGACAAATCTCAAGATATTGGATAAAATTCAGAAAATTTTGATCAAACAATTGGAAAATTGGCCGTAAATAAAATGGCCGTACAATACCGTGCCTATAACCTTCTCCGGGTAAAAACAATAAAAAGTTTCGTGCAATTCCGAGCTGTAGTTCGTAAGTTATAAGCGAACAAACAAACAGACAAGCGAACAAACAAACAGACATTCACTTTTATATATATATATATATAGATGGTTCTGGAGAGCTCGAAACGTGTGTTTGGCATTGAAAATTGGACATCGAAAATTTCAGTTTAGTACAATATTTTCCTCTATAACAGGGGTTCCCAAAATTTTTAGTATTGGTACTGTGACCCCTTTTCTTGAAATGAAAGCCTCCCACGCCCCCTCTCCTTTTTTACATTATAAATTCTGAATTGGTAAAGTATCTCATTCAGAATGCTAAATGATATTTCATTCAAAATGCTAATGTGTTGTTGAATGCTATCTCATTCAAATTTTCTGACATCATGTTCAATAAAATTACCTTTGTAAAAAAATTGTGTACATATATTTTAACTAAATCATAATAATACAACTGGTCTCGCGCCTACAGTATGGGAACTTCTGTTCTATAAGAGTAAGGAATGTCGTGCGATATTCACTTCTGTTCTATAAGAGTAAGGAATGTCGCGTGATATTCACTTCTGTTCTATAAGAGTAAGGAATGTCGCGTGATACATCAGATTTTTGTTATTACAGGTTTAGCAATAGCCCGCTACATTCACACTAGATTTTTGTTATTACAGGTTTAGCAATAGCCCGCTACATTCGCACCAGATTTTTGTTATTACAGGTTTAGCAATAACCCGCTACATTCACACTAGATTTTTGTTATTACAGGTTTAGCAATAGCCCGCTACATTCACACTAGATTTTTGTTATTACAGGTTTAGCAATAGCCCGTCACATTCACACTAGATTTTTGTTATTACAGGTTTAGCAATAGCCCGCTACATTCACACCAGATTTTTGTTATTACAGGTTCAGCAATAGCCCGCTACATTCACACCAGCTTTTTGTTATTACAGGTTTAGCAATAGCCCGCTACATTCACACTAGATTTTTGTTATTACAGGTTTAGCAATAGCCCGCTATATTCACACCAGATTTTTGTTATTACAGGTTTAGCAATAGCCCGCTACATTCACACCAGATTTTCGTTATTACAGGTTTAGCAAAAGCCCGCTACATTCACACTAGATTTTTGTTATTACAGGTTTAGCAATAGCCCGCTACATTCACACCGGATTTTTGTTATTTCAGGTTTAGCAATAGCCCGCTACATTCACACTAGATTTTTGTTATTACAGGTTTAGCAATAGCCCGCTACATTCACACTAGATTTTCGTTATTACAGGTTTAGCAATAGCCCGCTACAAGTTCGGTTGTAAAAACTTAAATGGAAAATATGTCGATGTTGAATCCCCAGGATCCATATTTAACCCAAAATATGGCGAAGAACTTAAACCAATGATAACAACGAAGGCTCGGTTAGATCAAATCATTGGAGACATTAAGATGTATAATGTACAAGTTTTGAAGGCTACAACTGTCAATAGCTTTGATCCATTTTTTCTGTAAGTTTGAATAGGGAGTGAACATTATACAGGGTGATTCAGTTGTAAGTTTGAATAGGGAGTGAACATTATACAGGGTGTTTCAGTTATAAGTTTGAATAGGGAGTGAACATTATACAGGGTGATTCAGTTGTAAGTTTGAATAGGGAGTGAACATTATACAGGGTGATTCAGTTGTAAGTTTGAATAGGGAGTGAACATTATACAGGGTGATTCAGTTGTAAGTTTGAATAGGGAGTGAACATTATACACGGTGATTCAGCTGTAAGTTTGAATAGGAAGTGAACATTATACACGGTGATTCAGCTGTAAGTTTGAATAGGAAGTGAACATTATACAGGGTGATTCAGCTGTAAGTTTGAATAGGGAGTGAACATTATACAGGGTGATTCAGTTATAAGTTTGAATAGGGCGTGAACATTATACACGGTTAATTCAGGGTGATTCCGTTGTAAGTTTGAATAGGAAGTGAACATTATACAGGGTGATTCAGCTGTAAGTTTGAATAGGGAGTGAACATTATACAGGGTGATTCAGCTGTAAGTTTGAATAGGGAGTGAACATTATACAGGGTGATTCAGCTGTAAGTTTGAATAGGGAGTGAACATTATACAGGGTGATTCAGCTGTAAGTTTGAATAGGGAGTGAACATTATACAGGGTGATTCAGCTGTAAGTTTGAATAGGGAGTGAACATTATACAGGGTGATTCAGCTGTAAGTTTGAATAGGGAGTGAACATTATACAGGGTGATTCAGCTGTAAGTTTGAATAGGGAGTGAACATTATACAGGGTGATTCAGTTGTAAGTTTGAATAGGGAGTGAACATTATACAGGGTGATTCAGTTGTAAGTTTGAATAGGGAGTGAACATTATACAGGGTGATTCAGCTGTAAGTTTGAATAGGAAGTGAACATTATACACGGTGATTCAGCTGTAAGTTTGAATAGGAAGTGAACATTATACAGGGTGATTCAGCTGTAAGTTTGAATAGGGAGTGAAAATTATACAGGGTGATTCAGCTCAAAAATCTAAAATTGAGAAGATTTAAATTGGGTGTACTCGAAATTGTTGTTGAATTTTGTAACCGTAGCGAAGCACGGGAAAACAGCTAGTATGACATAAAAGTTATGTTATTCTTTCTTTCTTTTAGGTTTTACGCCAACTATCTCTTGTACAAAAGCCGTTTTCCAAATCTTGCTGCATATTATAATTTCTATCGACCAAATCATACACCAACGACACCATTCGGAATTCTGGTCAAAATTTTGAACGCAGTAGTTGGAGAGCATCACGATATGGCCAATCATGTATATTTGGCAACGACTGATTCGAATGCTAATAGTACAGTTGTAGATCTCCTTGAGTCTTGCAGCAAAAATCCAAAATGGTTCCATCATAATTATGTTGTAGGTAAGTCGGTATTAATACACCAGTTCCCTTCAGATCACTGAAGATAAGCAACGTCAGGCGTGGGCAGTACTTGGATGGGTGACCGCTTCGAAACACCACGTATCGTTGGCTCTTTTTTCCGGCCCAACCCAGGCAGGGTGAGGCTAATGTGGGTAGCTGGTTTGCAAGTTTCCAGCGAATGGAGGGTAAAATCACCGTCTTGAATGACCAATAGATGTTAAAGAGACGTTAAACCAAATAAAAAAAAGTCGGTATGATACACAGAAAAAGGCGATAAATGTCGTGTCCTATTTATATGAATACTAGCATCCCCCGATCGCGGCTTAGCCCACGCATATTTTACATGTGGTATACAAAACATGGTGGTATACATATCATAGTTCGAAAATTGTGAATTGGGCGTGTACGCTGTTGTATATACATGTATCATGCTATCTCTATTGCTCCAATGTATTTCTTATGGGGATGGTTAACTTTTCGCGATTTCTACCCCTTAAAATTTAAATATTGCAAAATCCTTTCTTAGTGCACACTTACATGGTGCAACGAAGGTCCCTGCCAAATTTCAAGTCTGTAGTATTAATAGTTTCGGTTCTACGTTGATCAGTCACTCAGGACATTGAATTTTATATATACAGGGTGTCCATAAAGTCTCACCCCACCCCCATATCTCGAGAATGGCTGAAAATATAAGAAAACTCAAAAACACGTATCCCTTAGATTTTAGGGGATTAATTTTAAACTAAAATTTTTTTGGCCCCGCCAGCCGTTTAGGATGGGCACCGGCTGGCTTCAAAATCTTAAATGGGAAGGTATATCAAGTGACGCCTTGTTTTAAAGGTATCGTTAATACGAAGTCCAGAGCTCTCTAGGATATACCGTTCACGAATTATGGGGTGGAACATGTGACCCATTCCCTTTGCGGCCGCGCCGAAATAGTGTGTAAAAATGCTTAGGAATAATTTTTTATGATCCCATATATGTAATTTAGTAAAAAATAGTGTTCCAACACGATGGTTCGACCGCAGAGTTCAAGATTTTGTAGACCAAAATTTTCAAAACAGCTGGATAGGTTTGGTCTGAGAAGGCTCGATTTCTGCGGTCAAAGTGGGCGGGACAACCATCTTTTTTTACTAAATTACTCATTTGGGATCATAAAAACTTATTTCTAGGCATTTTCACCTACCATTTCTGGCCAAAGCCAAAAATTTTTTAGTCTAAAATTAATCCCCCTAAAATTTATCGGATACGTGTTTTTGCGTTTTCTTATATTTTCTGCCATTCTCGAGATACGGGGGGTGGGGTGAGACTTTATGGACACCCAAGTATAATTATTTATAAAGAAACTAGTTTCGAATCATTCGATTCATCATCTGTCCGGTCGAGTCTAAAGATGGAAGTTGACTAACTTTTTTGAGTCAACTTTTTTAAACAAGTAAATATTATGTCATGTGCTGCAAATATCCGTTAATATCCAAAGCGAGAAAGTTTTAGGTGTCCTTTTAAGCCTTAATTTGGAGCATAGGTTGCAAAAAACGGTGCAAACGTTTTCGAGTTATGGCCGATTTTTGTAAGGGGGATCATGGAATACTATTAGCTTCCGATTTTTGAAAGGGAAATCATAGAATACTATTAGCAAGGGAACGGCCATGCCTCTAAGGCGCCAAGCTATAGACCGTAGCGAAGCACGGGCGAAACAGCTGGTTGAAAATAATAAAACAAAAAATGGACAATACTTTTTTTTAAATATAAGGAAAGTTGTGTAATGTTCTCACCAGATATTTTCTTATTTCAGGTGTTTTTCTTTTCCAAATCTCAAGGGGGATAGGTCGTGTGATCATATATAATGGGTTGTCTTTAAGATCGAACATTTTCACCATCATGGACGATGGTCTGCCCTTGGACGATAGCATAGGTAATTAATTTGCATCCTAGCTTAGATGGAATTTGTAGAGAAGCTGGAATTTGTTATGCTGGAATTTGTAGAGAATGTGGTCTAAATATATATGGGCTACAGATCAAGGGATCTTTCAAAATCAAACAAAAATATTAGCCTCTTAGAGCTTGCAACCAACAATGCAACTAGTAAATATATTTTTGTAGACTTATGGTTCGAGTATTAAGTTTAACTAACTCAAAAACTTGAAAAGATACTAAAAAAACTTTGTTAAAGAAAATAAAATCAAAAAGGGTAACAAAAAGTCGTACACTGTTTATCTTCAAAAATACCGTATACAAAGCTCGCGAGAAAACTACGTAATTCACACAGGGCCGCTCAGAGGGGGGGACAAAGGGCACAAAATGTGGAGGGCCCGGGCTCCTGAAGGGGCCCTGGCCCAGCGGATTTTTCTACTGATATTAAAAAAATAAATTAAAACAATATGCCAAATACAACTTCAATACGTGCAAAAAAAAAAAAAAGAAAAAAAAAAAAAAAAAATAAAAATACTTTGGTGGTTGTAATTCATATCGAGGAGGTGGACCTGCTTCTCCTGTGTAAGAGATTTTTATTGC
>CM022876.1:36301490-36324570 GCA_012654025.1 Pachypsylla venusta
AAAAAAAAAAAAAAAAAAAAAAAAAAAAAAAAAAAAAAAAAAAAATCGCTAGACCCTAGGAAATCTATTCTGAACCAGAACTTTGTCCTTCCTGACATTCCACACTGACAAATGTCTTTTGACAGTGTTTACACACACTTATTTCTTGCAGGTGGTACAGATAATGGTAGCTTTTAATGGTAACTTTAGACAATCAATGTATTGGTACATGCATTGTCAAGGGAGGGTGGCATAAAGTACCCGCACAAAAGTTTGGCTTCAATATCATCCCTTAGAAGGCTTAGAACATACAGGGAGTTTTTTTTAAAAAAAAATTTCACCCCTAAAAACTCGAGAACCGCTTGGAATTTTTGAATTCTGTTTGTTTCTAGGGATAGAAAACTGATATTACCATTCGAATGGCCCATGGCCATTCGAATGGTAATATCAGTATTCAGGTTCGAATACCGGAAGTGGCTTTTTTTGACACAAAGTGTCGATATCTCGAGAAATTTAAATGGAATGGTACAAATATTTTTTTGAAGAATAAAAGTCCCAATAAAATAAGGAATATTCCCATTTTTTTTTCCAAAAAAATAATCAGAGGCGAAGCCAGAAGGGTTCAAAACCAAAACTTGTTACACCCTGTATAACGAAAACCGAATTTTATTTTGATGTATAAATTCATTAAGAGAGGCTTAAAAAAGGTTTTTCATCCAAATAAGTGATAAAATTACCAACTTTAAAGTTTCATCAGTATCGTAGTTAGGGAAAACCAAATCTCGTATTTCTACCAGAGGTTAAAATGACGTCTTTTAGGAAACGGCTATTTTGGATTATAAGGTCTCTTTTCTATCCTTAGAAACATACAGAATTCAAAAATTCTAAACATTTTTCGAGTTTTTAGTGGTGGAACGTTTTTAAAAAACACCCTGTACATATTTTTATGTACTATGATGGAAAATATTGTTTGTGACAACTATTAAAGGTCTCATTAAAATAAGTATCATAATTTGATTACTATAAACTTTTTGCTAAAACGCGGGTACTTTGTGCCCCCCCCCCCCTCTGTCAAACCTAGGGTTAATATCGATTCGGATTAGACTATCATCGTCAGACCCATGTTGACTCTACGTTGTTCACAGTAGAATAGCAAATGAGTGAAATGTGGAGATGTTATTGCTTATGTAAATCGTAAGTTCTGATACATATTTATATACTAGCTGTTTTACCCGTGCTTCGCTACGGGCTTTAATAGCTGATAGAAGAATGAGGATAAATATGAATGTCCAAATCTGAAGAACAGATTTAAAAATAATAAATTAACTGCCGAAAGAAATAAAACTATTTTGCCTTCCCAAAAGGGTCTCGAAGCGCTTCCCAAACTTTTTTCTTTGCGACCTTCTTTTACTATTGTGATGGGGTTGCGGCTTTTCAGCATAACTATACCTAATGATGCGCACTCAGAAAGGGTTTTGAAATATTCCAATTGGGGCGCCCGCCGCTTCCACTTCCAGGAAGGTTTCATAGATCCCAGTTAGGGTTATGTTAGATTGTAACAAAAATTTGATTTTTTATTACAAATAAATATTTATCTTATCTTATCTAGATTAGGCAGTTCAGGGGATGTCATTTGATCAGATAAAATGCACTTAAATTCGTGAAGATGTAAGAAATGAATTTATTTAGCTCTTATTTTCAACATTTCAGCAGTCACCGTGTCCGATTGAAATATAGCGCATATACACACATTACCGGGGTCAAAAGTGGAGTTCACTAACGTTTACAATAATTGATGGGCGCGACTTTTTCCCCCGCGGCTGCCGCCCCATTTGGAATATTAAAAAATCCTTTTTTATTGTACATCTAGAACATAAAACGAACCCACATACCACATTTCAGCCACCGGAAATGTACCGGCACGGAGAAACAGTGATGATAATGTGATAATATTTGATGGACGCGCCCTTTACCCCCGCGGCTGGCGTCCCAGTTTGAATATTAAAAAATCCTTTCTTATTGCACATCTAGAACATAAAGCAAATCTACATACTAAATTTCAGCCACCAAAAATTTACCTGTACGGAGAAACAGTGATGAAAATTTGATTTTCATATGTAAACGCGCCCCTTTTTCCCCCGCAGGGGGGCCCCAATTCGAATATTTAAAAATCCTTTCTTAGCGCGCATCTAAGACCTAAGTGCGACCTACATGCCAAATTTCAGCCTCCTAGGGCGTACCAGTGCGGAGAAATCGCGATGATGTCAAGTGAGTGTGTTTCTCTTTTATATATAGAAGATATAGATATCAGACTATCATCGTCAGGCCGATGTTGACTCTACGGTGTTCAGAGTAGAAGTGAAGGTATCAGAGTATGTGAGATGTTATTACTTGTGTAGATCGAGCAAGCTGTCAATATTACTCAGACTATCATCATCAGGCCGATGTTGACTCTACAGCGTTCAGAGTAGAAGTGAGTGTATCAGAGTATGAGATGTTATTACTTATGTTGATCGAGTGAGCTTTCAATAGTACTCAGACTATATCTTCGTCAGGCCGATGTTGACTCTACGGTGTTCAGAGTAGAAGTGAGGGTATCAGAGTATGTGAGATGTTATTACTTGTGTAGATCGAGTGAGCTTTCAATAGTACTCAGACTATCATCGTCAGGCCGATGTTGACTCTACGGTTTTCAGAATAGAAGTGAGGGTATCAGAGTATGTGAGATGTTATTAATTGCGTAGATCGACTGAGCTTTCAATAGTACTCAGACTATTATCGTCAGGCCGATGTTGACTCTACAGCGTTCAGAGTAGAAGTGAGGGTATCAGAGTATGTGAGATGTTAAACCTTGCGTAGACGAGCTTTCAATAGTACTCAGACTATTATCGTCAGGCCGATGTTGACTCTTCAGCGTTCAGAGTAGAAGTGAGGGTATCAGAGTATGTGAGATGTTATTACTTGTGTAGATCGAGTGAGCTTTCAATAGTTCTCAGACTATCATCGTCAGGCCGATGTTGACTCTACGGTGTTCAGAGTAGAAGTGAGGGTATCAGAGTATGTGAGATGTTATTACTTGTGTAGATCGAGTGAGCTGTCAATAGTACTCAGACTATCATCGTCAGGCCGATGTTGACTCTACGGTGTTCCTCCGTACCCTGTACACCGCACGTCGTGTTGCCCACCGTACCCTGCACACCGCTCGTCGTGTTGCCCTCCGTACCCTTACATCGCACGTCGTGTTGCCCTCCGTACCCTGTACACCATACGTCGTGTCGCCCTCCGTACCCTGTATGCCGCACGTCTTGTTGACCTCCGTACCCTGTACACCGCACGTCGCGTTGCCCTCCGTACCCTGTACACCGCACATTGCGTCGCCCTCCGTACCCTACACACCGAAAGTCGCGTCGCCCTCCGTACCCTGTACACCGCACGTTGTGTAGCCCTGCATACCCTGTACACCATACGTCTTTGTCGCCCTCCGTACCCTGTACACCGCACGTCTTGTTGACCTCCGCACCCTGTACACCGCACGTCGCGTCGCCCTCGGTACCCTGTACACCGCACGTCGCGTCGCCCTCCATACCCTGTACACCGCACATCATATTGCCCTCCGTACCCTGTACGCCGCACGTAGTGTTGCTCTCCGTACCCTGTACACCGCACGTCGCGTCGCCCTCCGTACCCTGTACACCGCACGTAGTGTTGCCCTCCATACCCTGTACACCGCACGTCGTGTTGCCCTCCGTACCCTGTACAGCGCAGATCGTGTCGCCCTCCGTACCCTGTACACCGCACGTAGAATAGCCCTCCGTACCCTGTACACCGCACGTAGTGTTGCCCTCCGTACCCTGTACACCGCACGTAGGGTTGCCCTCCGTACCCTGTACACCACACGTAGTGTTGCCCTCCGTATTCTGTACACCACACGTCGTGTTGCCCTTCGTACCCTGTACACCACACGTCGTGTTGCCCATCGTGTCGCCCTCCGTACCCTGTACACCGCACGTAGTGTTGCCCTCCGTACCCTGTACAACGCACGTCGTGTTGCCCTACGTGCCCTGTACACCGCACGTAGTGTTGCCCTCCGTACCCTGTACACCACACGTCGTGTTGCCCTCCGTACCCTGTACAGCGCAGATCGTGTTGCCCTCCGTACCCTGTACACCGCATGTAGTGTTGCCCTCCGTACCCTGTACACCGCACGTAGGGTTGCCCTCCGTACCCTGTACACCGCACGTAGTGTTGCCCTCCGTACCCTGTACACCACACGTCGTGTTGCCCTCCGTACCCTGTACAGCGCAGATCGTGTCGCCCTCCGTACCCTGTACACCGCACATCGTGTTGCCCTCCGTACCCTGTACACCGCACGTAGTGTCGCCCTCCGTACCCTGTACACCACACGTCGTGTTGCCCTCCGTACCCTGTATAGCGCAGATCGTGTCGCCCTCCGTACCCTGTACACCACACGTCGTGTCGCCCTCCGTACCCTGTACACCGCACGTCGTGTTGCCCTCCGTACCCTGTACACCGCACGTAGTGTTGCCCTCCGTACCCTGTACACCACACGTCGTGTTGCCCTCCGTACCCTGTACAGCGCAGATCGTGTCGCCCTCCGTACCCTGTACACCACACGTCGTGTCGCCCTCCATACCCTGTGCACCGCACGTCTGCCGCGATGGGCATTTTTGCCACATCATATTAATCGATTTTGATGAAATTGGGTATATAGGTCCCATTTGGGTTTAATTGCATACTAAAATTTTATTATGGAAGCCTATGCATGCAATAAAACGACCAAAAGTTTAGACGAATTTGATCAAAATCGGTCAACGCTAAATGGGAAAAGTGTCCATTACGGGCGGACTTTTTTTTTTTTTTCAATTTTTGGAATCTTCGTACCCTGAAACGTAAAATTCCCGTGGCAACTCCAGCAAAAGTCTGGTTTATTTTTATTATTTTCTGCAGTTTTTATGGTTCCTATCTCTTGCACAAACGTTATTTCCGGAATCTTGCTGCTTTCTACAATTATTATCGACCAGATTTTTCGTATTTTTCATCACTGGCAATTACAATCAATGTTTTGGATAATTTGGTGATTGATTATCCAGCCATGGCCAAGCATATCTATCTGGCAACAACTGATGTCAGAGTCAATGGCACACTTATACAACTCCTTGAGAATCAACAGGAAAATCCAAGGTGGTTCGAGCATAAATATATTGTTGGTATGTATCTTTACATGCAGGGTGTACCAGGTAAGTATCCTTACATACAGGGTGCACAACTGATGTAAGACTCAATGGCACACTTATACAACACCTTGAGAATCAACAGGAAAATCCAAGGTGGTTCGAGCATAAATATATTGTTGGTATGTATCTTTACATGCAGGGTGTATCAGGTAAGTATTCTTACATACAGGGTGCACAACTGATGTCAGAGTCAATGGTACACTTATACAACTCCTTGAGTATCAACAGGAAAATCCAAGGTGGTTCGAGCATAAATATATTGTTGGTAAGTATCTTTACATGCAGGGTGTACCAGGTAAGTATCCTTACATACAGGGTGCACAACTGATGTCAGAGTCAATGGTACACTTATAAATCTCCTTGAGAGTCAACAGGAAAATCCAAGGTGGTTCGAGCATAAATATATTGTTGGTAAATATCTTTACATGCAGTGTGCACCAGGTAAGTATCCTTACATACAGGGTTCACAACTGATGTCAGAGTCAATGGTACACTTATAAATCTCCTTGAGTATCAGTAGGAAAATCCAAGGTGGTTCGAGCATAAATATATTGTTGGTATGTATCTTTACATGCAGGGTGTACCAGGTAAGTATCCTTACATACAGGGTGCACAACTGATGTCAGACTCAATGGCACACTTATACAACTCCTTGAGAATCAACAGGAAGATCCAAGGTGGTTCGAGCATAAATATATTGTTGGTATGTATCTTTACATGCAGGGTGTACCAGATAAATATCCTCACATACAGGGTGCACAACTGATGTCTGAGTCAATGGTACACTTATAAATCTCCTTGAGTATCAACAGGAAAATCCAAGGTGGTTCGAGCATAAATATATTGTTGGTATGTATCTTTACATGCAGGGTGTACCAGATAAGTATCCTTACATACAGGGTGCACAACTGATGTCAGAGTCAATGGTACACTTATACAACTCCTTGAGTATCAACAGGAAAATCCAAGGTGGTTCGAGCATAAATATACTGTTGGTAAGTATCTTTACATAAAGGGTGCACGAGATAAGTATCCTTACATGCAGTGTGCACAACTGATGTCAGAGTCAATGGTACACTTATAAATCTCCTTGAGAATCAACAGGAAAATCCAAAGTGGTTCAAGCATAAAGTATCCTTACTTGCAAGGTGCACCAGGTAAGTTTCTTTACATGCAGGGTGCACCAGGTAAGTATATTTACATACAGGGTGCACCAGGTAAGTATCCTTACATAAAGGGTGCACCGGGTAATTATTTTTAAATACAGGGTGCACCAAGCAAGTATCTTTACATACAGGGTGCATCAGGTTAGTATCTTTGCATACAGGGTGCACCAGGTAGGCACTCACTTTGTGAGCGATCTTTCAGTTACACCCTGTATATTTTATTTTCCAGCTGTGCTTCGATTTCATATCCCAAGCGGACTAGGTCATCTGATCCTACATAATGCATATGGTTACGGTACAACTATATTCACCATCATGGACGATGGTCTGCCTCTTGATAAAGATACGGGTAAATTATTTTAAGTTCTATAGGGTGCTTGAAAGGTAACGTCAGATTTGATTTGGCGCCTATTTTAATTTTTAATTGTTGACAACATTGTTTTTACTATTTTTGCTATCATTGTGGCCTGAAAATTTCACAGTCAAATCATTGATGCTGCGCTGATGTAATCAACATTAACTCTAGGATTGCCAAGCTCTATTCAGTTACGTGCAATGCTAAGGTGGGGGGGGGGTACAAAGTACCCGCAAACAAAATAAAGGATAAAATACTTTTTTTTTTTTATTACAATAAGTAGCTATTACTTTATTGAAAACTAAAAAAATATAAACTAAATCAATTATCTTACATAAAAATAAAATTAAATCCCAGGAATAAGACCCTATGAAATCTATTCTGAACCAAAACTTTGTCCTTCCTGACATCCCACACAGACAAATGTCTTTTGACAGTGTTTACGCACACTTATTTCTTGCAGGTGATACATAATTAGACATTTTAGAAACTTTATACAATTTATGGTAGCTTTGTAATGGTAGCTTTAGACAATCCAATGTATTGGTTATAAGCATTGCCAAAGAAGGGGAATAAAGTACCCGCGCCCAAAGTTTGGCTTCAATATCATCCCCTAGAAGGCTTAGAACATACATATTTATATACTATGATGGAAAATATTGTTTGTGACAATTATTAAAGGTTTCAATAAAATAAGTATAATAATTTGATTAATATAAGTTTTTGCTAAAACGCGGGTACTTTGTAGCTCCCCCTGGCAATCCTAGGGTTAATTGTGCTCCTAAGATACAGGGTGCGTCAGGATCGACTGTTGTTTTTCAAGAAAACTGGGGGATGTAGAGGGTTAGTTGAGGTGTCATTCGATGCGTTATTGTCATTTTATTAGAGAGAGTGAAAAAGCGAGGAATATTTTGTCAGTCTATTTAAAATTATCATTTATGAGTCAGTCGTCATCATGTCTCCATGGAGTGTAGATGAAAAAGCGAGGAATATTTTGTCAGTCTACTTAAAATTATCATTTATGAGTCATCATCATGTCTCCATGAAGTGTAGATGGAAAAGCGAGGAATATTTTGTCAGTCTACTTAAAATTATCATTTATGAGTTGGTCGTCATCATGTCTCCATGGAGTGTAGATGAAAAAGGGAGGAATATTTTGTCAGCCTACTTAAAATTATCATTTATGAGTTAGTCGTCATCATGTCTCCATATGAGAGTGTAGAGTACAAAGTTTTCATTTACGATACATCTGTGACGAACACACTATAAAAAATCCAACTTGCAAAGTGTGCGAAACTGAGATTTTGTAGGTATTGAAAAAAAATCATATAAAATTCCCACAGTTTATTGATATCAAAATTAAAAAAGAAAGTAATTAATTAATGAAAAATAATTAATTAGAGATTATACATAAGAAATATTTAAAATTTGGTGAATTTAGTATAAATAAAGCAATTTTTTTTGTAAATTTGTAAATTCTTGTGTTGTAAACAAAAATTATTATTTTATTATCTTTTAATTGTGTTTATTATATTGTAATAATCTATTATCATTAGTTATTACAAAATTAATAAAGATAATAACAATTATAATAAAATAAATTCTTGTCAACATTTAAGGAATTGTCTTATTTTCACTATATTCCTATGCAAAATCCATTGGGTACCCGGGTACCTCTTCGGTCCAAATCAGGTGTCCGGTTTTGTTTGCCTCCCCATGAGCTCCCTTTTCATATTTTTTTCAAAATTAGTTTAGAAGATCTAGTAGAAAAAAAATATCAACGCTATAAGTGATTGAAAAGGGCAATCAAAGTCGCTATGGACACCCGGGTACCCCCTTCGGGCCGTTGAATGTTAAATCAAGAGGGAGTGTAATTAAGACTCAGACAGCTTTTCACCTCCATTTTAATATCAGTAAACGTGGCAATATTCCTCCTCGGTATACAATCCTTGAGTTGGTGCAAGTGTTCAGTAGTTTAGAATACAATTTTTTACTTCCTCTTCCTATAGAAGATAAAGTATTGTAATCGTGCAGAAATTTTGGACATATTTTGGACCAAAAAAATCGTCTGACGGGGACCCAAAAGCCATAATAAAGATCAAAATGTCATTTCCTATTGCTATTGGACCCTATTTTTACTATTTCGGGTCATTTTTGAAGTTTGAAAATATTTGGAGCCATGGGGTCCAAAAAACCGATATGTCCAACGTTCCACGTATAACATACGTACGGAATCGTGTGCAGAGCTCTGCGAGCCGATTTTGATGAAATTTGGTACAGGTCATCTTTGGGCAAAAAGCCCGACCCATATTTTTTTTTCTTCTTGATTTCTTTGATTCTAACGAGTATGTTCTCAGTGTATGTATGTGTACTTCTAACTTTAATTTCACCGATAATGACATCTCCGCGGCAAAGTGCGCATCACACTCGGCTTGCACCAAGGAGGTTCCGGGTTCCATTCCTGGACGTGTCGAAAATTTGAAAAAGGTTTTTTTTTTTAATTTTCTACTTGGTCTGGTTGTTGTTTTTTTGGGTGTGGGGTTACTCAGCTGCCTGAGGACAATTGAGTAGCTATGGTAATAGCGAGAAGTGATAGTATTAATATAAGGCAAAAATTGTTAAAGTGTAGCTTAGGCTTAGTGATATTGGAGTGAATGTTGAAAACTCCTTGTAATGCTATGATCCCCACAAATATTGTGCCATAATAACACAAAAGAAATATACATTTACATTTCGCCGATAATTTTCCAGGTGTGTGGGCTTCAAGTAGCTCAGCTTCTCTTCAACAAGCCAGACTCACAAGAAGTAGAAAACATGTCATTTTCACAAGTCCTATCGAACAAACAGCAGTGACTTATATTGGAAGACCATTCTGTTCCCCTCTGGAATGCGGTGTAAAATCCAGACTTGTGTCCACGGCAAGAGCGATTATAAAAATGAATTCTGAAGGTATCCATTTGGCTTCAGCTAATATCGTGCTAAGACCAAATGATCGCGACAAGAGATTTGGTTTATGTCTCAGAATAAATCCACCTTTGGAACTCAGTATCCCTTATAGTGAAGTGAATGCATTGGAGAACTTTGATACCTCCCAGGATGTAAGATCACAGGCGAGTATAATGTTAGAATCAAATTGCAAAATGTTGATGTCCTTCGAGTTGGAATTGAATCAACCGTACATATCCATATCCGTCTTGTTTTATCCTGGATAAACAGGATATATCCATTTCCACTCTGTCTATCCTGGATAAACAATATATATATACAATATACAATTATACATATCCGTTCTGTTTATCCTGGATAAAAAGGACATATCCATATCCGTCTTGTTTATCCTGGATAGAGAGGATATATCCATTTCCATCCTGTTTATCCTGTATAAATAGGATATATCTATATCCGTCTTGTTCATACTTCATAGACAAAATAAATCCATATCTGTCCTGTTTATCCTGGATAAATAGGATATATCTATATCCGTCTTGTTCAGCCTTGATAGACAGGATATATCCATATCTGTCCTTTTTATCCTGGATAAATAGGATATATCTATATCCGTCTTGTTCATCCTTGATAGACAGGATATATCCATATCTGTCCTTTTTATCCTGGATAAATAGGATATATCTATATCCGTCTTGTTCATCCTTGATAGACAGGATATATCCATATCTGTCCTTTTTATCCTGGATAAATAGGATATATCTATATCCGTCTTGTTCATCCTTGATAGACAGGATATATCCATATCTGTCCTTTTTATCCTGGATAAATAGGATATATCTATATCCGTCTTGTTCATCCTTGATAGACAGGATATATCCATATCTGTCCTTTTTATCCTGGATAAATAGGATATATCTATATCCGTCTTGTTCATCCTTGATAGACAGGATATATCCATATCTGTCCTTTTTATCCTGGATAAATAGGATATATCTATATCCGTCTTGTTCATCCTTGATAGACAGGATATATCCATATCTGTCCTTTTTATCCTGGATAAATAGGATATATCTATATCCGTCTTGTTCATCCTTGATAGACAGGATATATCCATATCTGTCCTTTTTATCCTGGATAAATAGGATATATCTATATCCGTCTTGTTCATCCTTGATAGACAGGATATATCCATATCTGTCCTTTTTATCCTGGATAAATAGGATATATCTATATCCGTCTTGTTCATCCTTGATAGACAGGATATATCCATATCTGTCCTTTTTATCCTGGATAAATAGGATATATCTATATCCGTCTTGTTCATCCTTGATAGACAGGATATATCCATATCTGTCCTTTTTATCCTGGATAAATAGGATATATCTATATCCGTCTTGTTCATCCTTGATAGACAGGATATATCCATATCTGTCCTTTTTATCCTGGATAAATAGGATATATCTATATCCGTCTTGTTCATCCTTGATAGACAGGATATATCCATATCTGTCCTTTTTATCCTGGATAAATAGGATATATCTATATCCGTCTTGTTCATCCTTGATAGACAGGATATATCCATATCTGTCCTTTTTATCCTGGATAAATAGGATATATCTATATCCGTCTTGTTCATCCTTGATAGACAGGATATATCCATATCTGTCCTTTTTATCCTGGATAAATAGGATATATCTATATCCGTCTTGTTCATCCTTGATAGACAGGATATATCCATATCTGTCCTTTTTATCCTGGATAAATAGGATATATCTATATCCGTCTTGTTCATCCTTGATAGACAGGATATATCCATATCTGTCCTTTTTATCCTGGATAAATAGGATATATCTATATCCGTCTTGTTCAACCTTGATAAACAGTATCTCACAAAAAAAATTATCATTGAAAAAAGGCCAAGTTCCGCCCACTCTTCCAAAAAACTCTGGCAATGTGACACCTGGGTTTATTATTTTTCTGGCAAAAAATAATAAATTTTATTTTGGGGGGGTACCCCGCCCCAAAATTTTTTGGGGAGTACCCCCCAAAAAATTGAGGGCGGTTATCATGACGATTCCAAATCTGGGGCGTAATTAGACCCTAAATTTGACATACCTACCAAATTTGAAGTCTGGCTCTTACCATTCTCTTTTTAGACAGGATTAATGAAAACCGCTTTAAAGCGGTAAAAACCGCCAGCGGTATATTTGATAAGCGGTATAAGAAAGTGAAGGGAGTACGGGAGAAATTGGGAAATTTAGTAGTTTGTTGACTATTGTGTTTTGATCTAAGAAAGAAAAAAGGGAGGGAGAGTACAGGAGAAATTAATATATTTAGTAGTTTGTTCACTATTGTGTTTTGATTTAAGAAAGAAAAAAGGGAGGGAGAGTACAGGTGAAATTAATATATTTAGTAGTTTGTTGACTATTGTGTTTTGATTTAAGAAAGAAAAAAGGGAGGGAAAGTACAGGAGAAATTAATAAATTTAGTAGTTGGTTGACTATTGTTATTTGATTTAAGAAAGATTTAAGAAAGAATACAGGAGAAATTAATGAATTTAGTAGTTTTTTGACTATTGTGTTTTGATTTAAGAAAGAAAAGAGGGAGGGAGAGTACAGGTGAAATTAATATATTTAGTAGTTTGTTGACTATTGTGTTTTGATTTAAGAAAGAAAAAAGGGAGGGAGAGTACAGGAGAAATTAATAAATTTAGTAGTTTGTTGACTATTGTGTTTTGATTTAAGAAAAAAAATGGAGGGAGTGTAAAGTAGAAATTAGTAAATTTAGTAGTTTGTTGACGATTGTGTTTTGATTTATGAAAGAAGAAAGGGAGGGAGAGTAAAGGAGAAATTAGGGAATTTAGTAGTGTGTTGACGATTGTGTTTTGATTTAAGAAAGAAATAAATGGTACGGAAAACCGTACTAGACTTTCTCTTCCTTAATCATTCCATCAGACTACCACCGAATGCAGATTTTGTTCTTCTAAAGTTTTAAGGTTTTTAGTTATATATTTTAGTTATTGTTATATTTCTATTTTCTGTTGATGTTGACCATTCTTTTAAAAAGATTTTTTAAAAGAATGTTGTTTTTTTTAAAAGACTATTGTGTTTTGATTTAAGAAAAAAAAGGGAGGGAGAGTACAGGAGAAATTAATAAATTTAGTAGTTTGTTGACTATTGTGTTTTGATTTAAGAAAGAAAAAAAAGGGGGGGGAGTGCAGGAGAAATTAATAAATTTAGTAGTTTTTTGACTATTGTGTTTTGATTTAAGAAAGAAAAAAAGGGGGGGAGAGTAAGGAGAAATTAATATATTTAGTAGTTTGTTGACGATTGCGTTTTGATTTAAGAAAGAGAAAAAGGAGGGAGAGTACAGGAGAAATTAGTAAATTTAGTAGTTTGTTGACTATTGTGTTTTGATTTAAGAAAAAAAAGGGAGGGAGAGTACAGGAGAAATTAATAAATTTAGTAGTTTGTTGACTATTGTGTTTTGATTTAAGAAAGAAAAAAAGGGGGGGGGAGTACAGGAGAAATTAATAAATTTAGTAGTTTTTTGACTATTGTGTTTTGATTTGAGAAAGAAAAAAGGTAGGGAGAGTAAGGAGAAATTAATATATTTAGTAGTTTGTTGACTATTGTGTTTTGATTTAAGAAAGAAAAAAGGGAGGGAGAGTACAGGTGATATTAGGAAATTTAGTAGTTTGTTGACAATTGAGTTTTTGGTACAGACATATTTTTACTTTCAAAGAGCCTCACTCTGTAAAATTGCCACGGGCCTTGCGAGAAATTAATCCGGACCTAACTATATTGTTGAACTGATATTATCTAAAATTTACAATTATTTTTTATTTTACAGAATGAGACCCAACTTCTATACAACTCGGTGAAAGCAGTATTTTTTCCATTAGAGTCAGCGTATGGATCTTTCAGTGTGCTCCTAAATATGGCTCATTCTATTGCTAATGATAATGATTTCCTATTGCAACTCAGGGGAATAGAATATTCATTGCAAAATGAACGAAACTCATATATAAATAGTGATGCTAGGACTTTCATTGATTAAACATTAAACCATGACAAGTCCAATATAATGATTTCCTATTGCAACTCAAAGGAATAGAAAATTCATTGCAAAATGAACGAAACTTATATATAAATAGTGATGCTAGGACTTTCATTGATTAAACATTAAACCATGACAAGTCCAATATAATGATTTCCTATTGTAACTAAAAGGAATAGAAAATTCATTGGAAAATGAACGAAACTTATATATAAATAGTGATGCTAGGACTTTCATTGATAAACATTAAACCATCACAAGTCCAATATAATGATTTACTATTGTAACTAAAAGGAATAGAAAATTAATTGCAAAATGAACGAAACTTATATATAAATAGTGATGCTAGGCCTTTCATTGATTAAACATTAAACCATCACAAGTCCAATATAATGATTTCCTATTGCAACTCAAAGGAATAGAAAATTCATTGCAAACTGAACGAAGCTTATATATAAATAGTGATGCTAGGACTTTCATTGATTAAACATTAAACCGTGACCCCTGATGGACTCAAAATAAAGTTATTTAGGTCATGTAAACGTATATAATATTTTAAGATCCCTCAGGAACATAAGCAAGACCCCTGATGAACATAAAGTCCTTTAGGTCATACATACTTTGTATAATGTATATATTAGGATCACGCAGGAACAAAACTGGGACCTCTGATAGACCCAAAATAATGTCCTTCAGGTCATGTATGTATACGTGTATATCTTAAGATCCCTCAGGAACAAAACTGGGACCCCTGATGTACCCAAAGTAATGTCCTTTAGTTCATTTATTATTTAAATAATATTTAATATGCTACAATTTACAGTTTTACAAAAAATTAATTGCAAATTACACCCGTGATTTTAAATGAGTACTTACGAGGTGACACAAAACCAGCGGTACCACCTGAACCACCCCGAGAAACTGTCCAAGTCAGATCCAAAAAAATCACAACATCATTGCCGTCAAAATCATGTATGCAATACAAGCGGCCCGAAAACTCATTGTTTCAATAATGAAGCTTTTTCAAAAACAAACTCAACCATCTTGTCTAATTATCTGCTAACTATTCTACCCTATTGTTTCAATAATGAAGCTTTGTCAAAAACAAGCTTAACCATCTTGCCTAATTATCTGCTAACTATTCCACCTTAAAGTTTCAATAATGAAGCTTCGTCAAAAACAAGCTCAACCATCTTGTCTAATTATCTGCTAACTATTCCACCCTAAAGTTTCAATAATGAAGCTTTGTCAAAAACAAGCTCAACCATCTTGTCTAATTAACTGATAACTATTCCACCCTAAAGTTTCAATAATGAAGCTTTGTCAAAAACAAGCTCAAACATCTTGCCTAATTATCTGCTAACTATTCCACCCTATTGTTTCAATAATGAAACTTCGTCAAAAACAAGCCCATCCATCTTGCCTAATTAGCTGCTAACTATTCTAAATTATTGTTTAAATAATGAAGCTTTGTCCAAAAAAAGCTCAACCATCTTGCCTAATTATCTGCTAACTATTCCACCCTATTGTTTCAATAATGAAACTTCGTCAAAAACAAGGCCATCTATCTTGCCTAATTAGCTGCTAACTATTCTAAATTATTGTTTAAATAAAGAAGCTTTGTCAAAAAAAAGCTCAACCATCTTGCCTAATTATCTGCTAACTATTCCACCCTATTGTTTCAATAATGAAGCTTCGTCAAAAACAAGCCCATCCATCTTGCCTAATTAGCTGCTAACTATTCTAAATTATTGTTTAAATAAAGAAGCTTTGTCAAAAAAAAGCTCAACCATCTTGCCTAATTATCTGCTAACTATTCCACCCTATTGTTTCAATAATGAAGCTTCGTCAAAAACAAGCCCATCCATCTTGCCTAATTAGCTGCTAACTATTCTAAATTATTGTTTAAATAAAGAAGCTTTGTCAAAAAAAAGCTCAACCATCTTGCCTAATTATCTCCTAACTATTCCACCCTATTGTTTCAATAATGAAGCTTCGTCAAAAACAAGCCCATCCATCTTGCCTAATTAGCTGCTAACTATTCTAAATTATTGTTTAAATAAAGAAGCTTTGTCAAAAAAAAGCTCAACCATCTTGCCTAATTATCTCCTAACTATTCCACCCTATTGTTTCAATAATGAAGCTTCGTCAAAAACAAGCCCATCCATCTTGCCTAATTAGCTGCTAACTATTCTAAATTATTGTTTAAATAAAGAAGCTTTGTCAAAAAAAAGCTCAACCATCTTGCCTAATTATCTCCTAACTATTCCACCCTATTGTTTCAATAATGAAGCTTCGTCAAAAACAAGCCCATCCATCTTGCCTAATTAGCTGCTAACTATTCTAAATTATTGTTTAAATAAAGAAGCTTTGTCAAAAAAAAGCTCAACCATCTTGCCTAATTATCTCCTAACTATTCCACCCTATTGTTTCAATAATGAAGCTTCGTCAAAAACAAGCCCATCCATCTTGCCTAATTAGCTGCTAACTATTCTAAATTATTGTTTAAATAAAGAAGCTTTGTCAAAAAAAAGCTCAACCATCTTGCCTAATTATCTCCTAACTATTCCACCCTATTGTTTCAATAATGAAGCTTCGTCAAAAACAAGCCCATCCATCTTGCCTAATTAGCTGCTAACTATTCTAAATTATTGTTTAAATAAAGAAGCTTTGTCAAAAAAAAGCTCAACCATCTTGCCTAATTATCTCCTAACTATTCCACCCTATTGTTTCAATAATGAAGCTTCGTCAAAAACAAGCCCATCCATCTTGCCTAATTAGCTGCTAACTATTCTAAATTATTGTTTAAATAAAGAAGCTTTGTCAAAAAAAAGCTCAACCATCTTGCCTAATTATCTCCTAACTATTCCACCCTATTGTTTCAATAATGAAGCTTCGTCAAAAACAAGCCCATCCATCTTGCCTAATTAGCTGCTAACTATTCTAAATTATTGTTTAAATAAAGAAGCTTTGTCAAAAAAAAGCTCAACCATCTTGCCTAATTATCTCCTAACTATTCCACCCTATTGTTTCAATAATGAAGCTTCGTCAAAAACAAGCCCATCCATCTTGCCTAATTAGCTGCTAACTATTCTAAATTATTGTTTAAATAAAGAAGCTTTGTCAAAAAAAAGCTCAACCATCTTGCCTAATTATCTCCTAACTATTCCACCCTATTGTTTCAATAATGAAGCTTCGTCAAAAACAAGCCCATCCATCTTGCCTAATTAGCTGCTAACTATTCTAAATTATTGTTTAAATAAAGAAGCTTTGTCAAAAAAAAGCTCAACCATCTTGCCTAATTATCTCCTAACTATTCCACCCTATTGTTTCAATAATGAAGCTTCGTCAAAAACAAGCCCATCCATCTTGCCTAATTAGCTGCTAACTATTCTAAATTATTGTTTAAATAAAGAAGCTTTGTCAAAAAAAAGCTCAACCATCTTGCCTAATTATCTCCTAACTATTCCACCCTATTGTTTCAATAATGAAGCTTCGTCAAAAACAAGCCCATCCATCTTGCCTAATTAGCTGCTAACTATTCTAAATTATTGTTTAAATAAAGAAGCTTTGTCAAAAAAAAGCTCAACCATCTTGCCTAATTATCTCCTAACTATTCCACCCTATTGTTTCAATAATGAAGCTTCGTCAAAAACAAGCCCATCCATCTTGCCTAATTAGCTGCTAACTATTCTAAATTATTGTTTAAATAAAGAAGCTTTGTCAAAAAAAAGCTCAACCATCTTGCCTAATTATCTCCTAACTATTCCACCCTATTGTTTCAATAATGAAGCTTCGTCAAAAACAAGCCCATCCATCTTGCCTAATTAGCTGCTAACTATTCTAAATTATTGTTTAAATAAAGAAGCTTTGTCAAAAAAAAGCTCAACCATCTTGCCTAATTATCTCCTAACTATTCCACCCTATTGTTTCAATAATGAAGCTTCGTCAAAAACAAGCCCATCCATCTTGCCTAATTAGCTGCTAACTATTCTAAATTATTGTTTAAATAAAGAAGCTTTGTCAAAAAAAAGCTCAACCATCTTGCCTAATTATCTCCTAACTATTCCACCCTATTGTTTCAATAATGAAGCTTCGTCAAAAACAAGCCCATCCATCTTGCCTAATTAGCTGCTAACTATTCTAAATTATTGTTTAAATAAAGAAGCTTTGTCAAAAAAAAGCTCAACCATCTTGCCTAATTATCTCCTAACTATTCCACCCTATTGTTTCAATAATGAAGCTTCGTCAAAAACAAGCCCATCCATCTTGCCTAATTAGCTGCTAACTATTCTAAATTATTGTTTAAATAAAGAAGCTTTGTCAAAAAAAAGCTCAACCATCTTGCCTAATTATCTCCTAACTATTCCACCCTATTGTTTCAATAATGAAGCTTCGTCAAAAACAAGCCCATCCATCTTGCCTAATTAGCTGCTAACTATTCTAAATTATTGTTTAAATAAAGAAGCTTTGTCAAAAAAAAGCTCAACCATCTTGCCTAATTATCTCCTAACTATTCCACCCTATTGTTTCAATAATGAAGCTTCGTCAAAAACAAGCCCATCCATCTTGCCTAATTAGCTGCTAACTATTCTAAATTATTGTTTAAATAAAGAAGCTTTGTCAAAAAAAAGCTCAACCATCTTGCCTAATTATCTCCTAACTATTCCACCCTATTGTTTCAATAATGAAGCTTCGTCAAAAACAAGCCCATCCATCTTGCCTAATTAGCTGCTAACTATTCTAAATTATTGTTTAAATAAAGAAGCTTTGTCAAAAAAAAGCTCAACCATCTTGCCTAATTATCTCCTAACTATTCCACCCTATTGTTTCAATAATGAAGCTTCGTCAAAAACAAGCCCATCCATCTTGCCTAATTAGCTGCTAACTATTCTAAATTATTGTTTAAATAAAGAAGCTTTGTCAAAAAAAAGCTCAACCATCTTGCCTAATTATCTCCTAACTATTCCACCCTATTGTTTCAATAATGAAGCTTCGTCAAAAACAAGCCCATCCATCTTGCCTAATTAGCTGCTAACTATTCTAAATTATTGTTTAAATAAAGAAGCTTTGTCAAAAAAAAGCTCAACCATCTTGCCTAATTATCTCCTAACTATTCCACCCTATTGTTTCAATAATGAAGCTTCGTCAAAAACAAGCCCATCCATCTTGCCTAATTAGCTGCTAACTATTCTAAATTATTGTTTAAATAAAGAAGCTTTGTCAAAAAAAAGCTCAACCATCTTGCCTAATTATCTCCTAACTATTCCACCCTATTGTTTCAATAATGAAGCTTCGTCAAAAACAAGCCCATCCATCTTGCCTAATTAGCTGCTAACTATTCTAAATTATTGTTTAAATAAAGAAGCTTTGTCAAAAAAAAGCTCAACCATCTTGCCTAATTATCTCCTAACTATTCCACCCTATTGTTTCAATAATGAAGCTTCGTCAAAAACAAGCCCATCCATCTTGCCTAATTAGCTGCTAACTATTCTAAATTATTGTTTAAATAAAGAAGCTTTGTCAAAAAAAAGCTCAACCATCTTGCCTAATTATCTCCTAACTATTCCACCCTATTGTTTCAATAATGAAGCTTCGTCAAAAACAAGCCCATCCATCTTGCCTAATTAGCTGCTAACTATTCTAAATTATTGTTTAAATAAAGAAGCTTTGTCAAAAAAAAGCTCAACCATCTTGCCTAATTATCTCCTAACTATTCCACCCTATTGTTTCAATAATGAAGCTTCGTCAAAAACAAGCCCATCCATCTTGCCTAATTAGCTGCTAACTATTCTAAATTATTGTTTAAATAAAGAAGCTTTGTCAAAAAAAAGCTCAACCATCTTGCCTAATTATCTCCTAACTATTCCACCCTATTGTTTCAATAATGAAGCTTCGTCAAAAACAAGCCCATCCATCTTGCCTAATTAGCTGCTAACTATTCTAAATTATTGTTTAAATAAAGAAGCTTTGTCAAAAAAAAGCTCAACCATCTTGCCTAATTATCTCCTAACTATTCCACCCTATTGTTTCAATAATGAAGCTTCGTCAAAAACAAGCCCATCCATCTTGCCTAATTAGCTGCTAACTATTCTAAATTATTGTTTAAATAAAGAAGCTTTGTCAAAAAAAAGCTCAACCATCTTGCCTAATTATCTCCTAACTNCAAGGGTTGATGTCTGGATAGCGTAGCGCCGACTATCCAATATATTATAATATTGTGAGGTGGTTGAAATGAAAGGAGACATTGATTCATTGTAACTTTGACTTTTGCAAATAAAATTAATTTACTGCAATCTAATTTCCAAACAATTTTATATAAAAAAAAAGGTTTGTCCGAAATCGAGAAAATTCGATCTGAAAATTTTTGCTCCGAGTGAGATTCGAACCTACAACTTCCGTACCAACATTCACACGTTCTAACGGCAATAGACGTCGTCAGTTAACACATACAGGGTGTCCCAAAAGTCTGAGAAAATCTGAATATCTTTTGAACACTTTATGTGGATTTTTGAAATTTTGCATGGTAGTATACCCCAAATTAAGTCACCTGATGGTGTGACCAATTTTTCAGGGGCGGGTCTCATGTGGCCCACAGGGGGTCCAGCTTTATGTCTAAAAAGCAGGTTCCTCAACATTGGTGTCCTATGCAATCATTCAATATCCCATTGCAAAATATTCGCCCAGTTTTAGTCACTCTTGGAAGTCATATCTTGGAAATTTAAAATGGCCGCCATTTTCAAACCAAACAGGCTAGACGTGTAACTTTTTTTGCAGAGTACTTCTAATTTTATTGTCTTTCTGAAAATGTATCACAATATGGGGGTTGGTATTTAAAAAAAAAAAAGTTGGCCCCCCTGGGGGCCAGATGAGACCCGCCCCTGAAAAATTAGTCACACCATCAGGTGGCTTAATTTGGGATATAATACCATGCAACATTTTAAAACTCCACATAAAGCCGTTCAAAAGATATTCAGGCGGCCTCGGACTTTTGGGACACCCTGTATTATTAGCAAGAAACTTTCCTCATTTAATTACGCATGCTTAGTCAAAATTTCTGTGGTAAATCTGACGAACTGATATTAGGACTGTGAACAATATGGCTCCGCTAACAAACTCCACAAACTTATCTGGCACAATAACTCTCGTATTCTTCTCATACAGTATCAATGATTAGTAACTGCAGGAAATGCTGATGATTTTCCATCTTTGGTTTGATGTAGAGTTTTTTTAAAGGCTGGATGCCTTTCCTAACACCAAACCTTCTGTATTTACACAGGCTTAGGACCGTCACCTAATGAAGCTGGCTTGCTCCCCTCACTGGCTATACATAATATATATTATTAATAATAAAGACAATATCGATTCTAAAATTTTTAATTTGTGGCGAGCTTTCAATAGTTCTCAGACTATCATCGTCAGGCCGATGTTGACTCTACGATGTTCAGAGTAGAAGTGAGGGTATCAGAGTATGAGATGTTAATACTTCTGTAGATCGAGCAAGTTTTGATAAATTCTTAATTTATTATTTAATTACGATTCCTTGAAAATATTTTTTATTATAATATATATTGAATTACGTCAGCAAAGCACCCAATTCAATACGATCCAGCTCAACAAAATGTACTATTCTCTATTTATTACCCATGTTGTTCACACACCAAGACTATGCTGACCCAATACAATACGATATAGCTCAACAAAATGTACTATTCTCCCATGTTGTTCACACACCACGACTATGCTGACCCAATACAATACGATATAGCTCAACAAAATGTACTATTCTCTATTTATTAGCCATGCTGTTCACACAACATGGCTATGCTGACCCAACATGGCTAATTCATTGTACTCAAAAGCTTCGGGCCTGTATTAAGCCCCAAACGGGACCTAAAATTTGGTATATAACCAAATTTTATCCAAATGAGTCTACGCTAAGTAGCTAAAGTGCCCATTACTGCGAACGGTGCGGAGGCCAAACGAATTTTGGATCCTACGAACATTGTGACGAAAAATATGAAATTTTGAGGTAGACCCCGTGACGATTCAAAACGTTCATTATTGAAAAGAATAAACCAAAGTTGTTGTAGCAGTAAATTCAAGAGATTATTAGATAAAGTTCTGAGTAATAAGTGATCACAATTAATAATCTCTAGAATTACAACAACTTTGGTAACACTGGTGCCAAATTAAAAATTGGTATTATTATTGAGCACCCTGTAGATACATGATACATCCAACTAATTAGACAACAAATTCAAAACGCGATCACTTTGTGAATATAAAACTGTGAAAAATAAAAGGAGACACTCATTTTTCATTAATATTACGTATAGTGAAAAACGAATCAGTGAATATTATTTCTAAATTTTCAAAAGAAATTTATCATTACCACAGGTAAGAAGTATTATTATTGTTTGAATATAATTCAAGATTTTTTTTAAATATCGAATAGGAAATAGTGTCGGACATACTCTAATTGAAAAGTAATTATTATTGATTGAAAATAATTAAAGATTTTTTTTAAAATATCGAATTGGAAAAAGAGTAGGATATACTCTAATTGCTCCCAAATTAATAAGTATAGATTTTAGTTTTTTTTTATGTACAAAGGGCACTGAAAAGTATTATTATTGTTTGAAAATAAAATTAAAGATTTTTTTTTTTTAAATATCGAATAGAAAATAGTGTCGGACATACTCTAATTGAAAAGTAATTATTATTGATTGAAAATAATTAAAGATTTTTTTTTAAAATATCGAATTGGAAATGGAGTTGGATATACTCTAATGGAAAAGTAATTATTATTGATTGAAAATAATTAAAGATTTTTTTTAAAATATCAAATTGGAAATGGAGTCAGATATACTCTAATTGCTCCCAAATTAATGAGTATAGATTTTAGTTTTTTTATGTACAAAAGGGCACTAAGTATTATTATTGTTTGAAAATAAAATTAAAGATTTATTTTTTTTAAATATCGAATAGGAAATAGTGTCGGACATACTCTAATTGAAAAGTAATAATTATTGATTGAAAATAATTAAAGGTTTTTTTTTTAAAATATCGAATAGGAAATAGAGTCGGACATACTCCAATTGCTCCCAATTGATGAGTATAGATTTTAGTTCTTTATGTACAAAAGGCATTGAAAAGTATTAAATTGGAAATAGAGTCGGACATACTCTAATTGCTCCCAATTGATGAGTATAGATTTTAGTTCTTTATGTACAAAAGGCATTGAAAAGTATTAAATTGGAAATAGAGTCGGACATACTCTAATTGCTCCCAATTGATGAGTATAGATTTTAGTT
>CM022876.1:36334344-36349222 GCA_012654025.1 Pachypsylla venusta
GGGGGGGGGTATTTTTGTTCGCAAATTTGTAATGTGTCAGCGGTATATACACATTAATGTATATAATATATATAAATTATATACACATTAGATATAAGATGCAGAAATTCTGAAAAATCAATGTGAAAAGTGAACTTTAAAAAGAAAATTATCAAGAGTCAAGGTTATAGAGTCAATTAGTCAACAACCAAGTAAGAGTCAATTAGTCAAGTCAAAACTAAAACGAAGAAAAAAAAAAATAATAATAATCAACGAAAATTTAAAAATTCCCGCGGTATTTTCACATCGATTCACAAAATATCGATTAATCGTATTTTATTATCTGATCTGATTAATTGTTAACGTTCAATTTTGGGTGAATTCTACAGAATTCTACAACTTTTGTAGGAAGTGAAACTTCCTACAAAAAGTTTGGACGCATTATTCACTATTCTCTAGATTTAACCCAAAATGCGAATTAAAATGCAAAAATAGTAAAATCTTTAATTTTCCCTACGTTTTGGTCTTTTTTTATGAAAATTCCCTCTCTCCCTACGGACCCCTAATTCTCCCTACGCGTTGGGAAATTCCCTACGACCTGGTAACACTGGACTAACTCATTGCGTCTCATCTACTTCTATTTATAGCTTACTCTCGGCTTCCAGAAAGAAAAAAATTAAGAATCTTCCCTTTCTAGACCCTACTATAAACTTCGCTCAATCCATACTAATATTATAAATGCGAAAGTAACTCTGTCTGTCTATCTATCTGTCTATCTGTATGTATGTATGTTACGCTTTCACGCTTAAACTACTGAACGGATTTTGATGAAATTTGGTATGGAGATAGACTAAACTTTAGGAAAGGACATAGGCTACTTTTGGGGTTGAAACTATAAACGGCCATGCCTCTAAGGCGCCAAGCGAAGCGGGCGTATCCTGCTAGTTCAAAATATTGCGTAGTTCTTTCTTTAACGCATTCAGTGCCATCCAATTTTTAACACATTCGGTGCTTACAACAATATCTTTCAACAGTCATTACAAGAAACAGCAAGAAGGTTGTTTGCAAGGTCGACTGACCTTACAAACCCCATGGACATCCAAGTTGACATACCAAAATTAACAGACCAACTGTCAATATAGCATATGGGTTTATAATTTACGCCCATCCAAATATATGATATTTCACACTTCAAGGCATTCTATAGAATGCCTGAATTATACACATTGACTGACTGTAACAGTGATATTGGAGTGAATGTTGAAAATAAACATTGTGACATAATAATACAAAGAAATGTACATCTACAATTTTTCAATACTTAGCCAAAGAATACTCCGCATTCTATAGAATGACTAGTCATTCTATAGAATGTCTTAATATTATAAACATTGACTGACGGTAACAGTGATATTGGAGTGAATGTTAAAAATACCTCGTAATGCTATGATGCCCATAAACATTGTGACATAATATTACAAAGAAATATACATCTACATTTTTTAATAGTTATCCTAAGAACACCCCGCATTCTATAGAATGAATAGTCATTCTATAGTAATTAATTGCAAGCATTGACTGACTGTAACAGTGATATTGGAGTGAATGTTAAAAATACCTTGTAATACTATGATGCCCAACAAACATCGTGACATAATAATACAAAGAAATATACATCTACATTTTTTAATACTTAGCCTAAGGACACCCCGCATTCTATAGAATGAATAGTCATTCTATAGAATGTCTTAATATTATAAACATTGACTGACGGTAACAGTGATATTGGAGTGAATGTTAAAAATACCTTGTAATGCTATGATGCTCATAAACATTGTCACATAATAATACAAAGAAATATACATTTACAATTTTTAATACTTAGCCTAAGAACACCCCGCATTCTATAGAATGACTAGTCATTCTAAAGAATGTCTTAATTGCAAACATTGACTGACGCTAACAGTGATATTGGAGTGAATGTTAAAAATACCTTGTAATGCTATGATGCCCAACAAACATTGTGACATAATAATGCAAAGAAATATACATCTAACATTTTTTAATACTTAGCCTAAGAACACCCCGCATTCTATAGAATGACTATTCATTCTATAGAATGTCTTAATATTATAAACATTGACTGACGGTAACAGTGATACTGGAGTGAATGTTAAAAATACTTTGTAATGCTATGATGCCCATAAACTATGACATAATAATACAAAGGAATATACATTTACAATTTTTAATACTTAGCCTAAGAACACCCCATATTCTATAGAATGTCTTAATATTATAAACATTGACTGACGGTAACAGTGATATTGGTGTCAATGCTAAAAATACCTTGTAATGCTATGATGCCCATAAACATTGTGACATAATAATACAAAGAAATATACATTTATATTTATTAATACTTAGCCTAAGAATACCCCGCATTCTATAGAATGACTAGTCATTCTATAGAATGTCTTAATTGCAAACATTGACTGACGATAACTGTTACACGAAACTTCTCTCACAAATGTTTCACAACAACTAATCTCTTGTGTTTACCATTCAAAAGCTCTTTGACCAGATATTTGGTCGACCAGATATTTGGTCCCAAACGATAACCTTATAGTCCAGTCAACGAATGGTTTGTAGAGTGCGTTGGCTAGAAACTAAGGAATCTTTCCAGAAGTTTGTTTGGTGTGGTCAGGAGATAAACATACTAAAAGTCCCCGGACCTGGGTGGTGAGCGAAACGAAGGGGGGCGTGGCGAAGGTAACTTTTTTTAAGTTTTCCCCTCTATCTCGAAAATGGTTACTTGTAGGGTACAAAGTATTATCGGTAAAATTGGAGCCATCTAAATTTCCTACTCATAGTTTTCGAGATATCTTCCCACCCCCACCCCATATTTTTGGGAAAATGAAAATTTACCCCATTTTTCGTTAAATTTTGGTCTGTAGCACACCAATGCTTCGTTTCACAGCAATAACCCGGGAAGTTATAGAGGATCAAATTTGCTTTTAAAAAATATTCCTTTTAACATTTTATTATCAGCCCTTTAAAAAATACAGCCCCTTTTATGGCATAGATTTTGCCAAAAAACTGTTCGTTTCAGTTTTCCACAGCTGTCACCTTTTATATAACCAGTTACTATGTGTATATACTCTCAAATGTTGAGAACAAGGTTTATGATCGTTTAATATGCAATTAAATGACTAGTCAGGATAAGTGAGGTCTTTATTTAACTCCACAATTTTGCACTAAAAAATTCACCCAATTTTTTGTGACTTNGTAACCCAGCCTCCTGAGGGCAATTGAGTAGCTATAATAATAGTAACAAGTGATAGCTTTATAAGGCTGGCTAAACAGAGAGACTTGAAATTTAGCACCCAGTTTCCTTTTAGTATGATGGTAACAAGGAAGGTAACTGGTGGCTCAAGATGATCAGGCGTTCACGTTAGTGTTGTAGTCATTTATAGAAAAAAATATCTTAATCAAATTTCAAAAAATCATTTTAAAAAAACAAAATATTGGGCCCCCCGGGTGGGCGGGCAGGGCCCACAAATTTGATCTCGCGTGGCATATTGAATGAAAACTCTCGCTATTTCCTATACGATGGTTTCCTTCTCCTGCAATGCATTTCAACATGCCACACGGATATGTCACACCAAAAAACATTCCCACAATTTGGCGCAAAAAAGTTCAGCGAAAACATGAATTGAATAGTCAAATGTACGTAGAATTAAATGGGGAATCCGAAAATGTAATAAAATTCAGATCGTCTTATTTAAGAAAATGAGGTTGACCTTCATATGACCTTGAAGAACAACCTTGACAAGTCAGCCAAGGTAATAATAACACGTCCCCATCTTTTTTATGAACATTCAGAACAGTCAGAATATTTTTTTTTGTCACTTCAACAGTTTCGGAATAAATTGAGATGGCCGTTTAAATACCCTGTACATAGTGTACATACACATATACAAGTGTATTTCGAGATGTATACCGGGGTCAAAAGTGGAGTTCACTAACGTTCACAATAATTACACGTCCCCAACAGGAGGATGAATGGACCATACTCAAATCCTGTTTTGAGTATGCTGCCTTAATTTGCCATTACAGCAAAGCTTTCGGACAGGGTTGCTTTGCCTCTTCTCTTTCTTATTGTGTCTTTGTGCATTCATCAAAGAGATTGTAGTTCTGACAGGCTATATTGGGCCTGTATATATTTCGAGTGCACATACGAGTATGTTCTTACCTTGTACATTGACAAACGTCTGAAGAATTATTACAAATAAGTCGAAAATCTGCACTTGAACATTGTTCATTATGATTACAAGTTTGATTGAATTTTAAAAATCCTGAAACTTTAAAGAACTTTGTTTGAAGCCATTCACTGCACATAGTGTAAAACCAGGAGCGTAGCTAGGATGGTGCAGCCGGTACGGTGCACGGGGGCCTCGAGGTTTGGGGCCTCAAGGCCCGAATCCAGAAAAAAATTGAGTTTTTAGAAAAATACAAAAAATGTTGTTTTTGTTAACCAAACTCAATATTTCCGGCTTGGTTTTTATTTACCCTTGAAGGCAAATCATTTGTAACGTGTTTTTTTAAATGTAAGTCAACATTTTTCAGCATAAATTACTTAGAGACGACAAATCAAAAATAGCAAAGCTATCACAGTTAAGGAAGCTTGCCAATCTGCTCTTGATCGAATACTACACATTGGCGAGTACCTACCCTGATGTGTGTACTGCCTGTGTGATGTACCTCACCTCACAAGCTCTTTGTAACATATCATCGGCAAATTTCGGGTCCCATGGGGCTATCTTCATCTGGGGGGTTTTAAAAGCACCAAACCTCAAATTCGAGTCACTTCTCTAAAAGTGGCAATGTTCGCAGAGCTCCAATTTTGATGAAATTTTAAACAGACACTCTTTGTAAAATATTATCGACAAATTTTGTGTCTTATGGGGCTATCTTTATCTGGAGGTCTTTTAGGGCACTAAACCTAAAATTCGGGTCAATCCTCGAAAAGTAGCAATAGAGCTCCAATTTTGATGAAATTTAAAACAGTGACCCTTTGTAACATAATATCGTCGAGAAATTCTGAACCTTATGGGTCTATTATCATCTGGAGGCACTTTAGGGTATCAAACATCAAATTTGGGCTACTTCACTAAAAACGCAATATCACTCCAATTTTGATGAAATTTAAAATAATCACTCTGTGAACACATATCATTGACAAATTTTGGGTCTTATAAAGCTATCTCCTCTGGGGAACACAGCCGAAAGCTACCAAATCAAATGTTTACTTTAGGGAGCTACTGCTTCAACCGAAGTTTTTGAAAGGTAATTCAAATTTGTGTATCTACTAGAGAGCTGCGACAACAGTCGGAGGCAGCCAAATCCATTTTCAAAAATATTTTTTTGAACCACGTTTGCATAAAAACACTTACGGTGGGACACAAAATAACAAAATAAATATATAAAAAGATTACATTAAAACAAAGTAATACAAAATATAAAAAATAAATCACCACAAAATTAAAAGGGCACAATAAATAGATGAATAGGTAGATGCGGGGTTACATCACGCAACCAACATCCCTCCGCTCAGCACAGCCCTAAACCCATCAAATGGTTGAGTCGAGTTGAGATAGACCGTTGTACATCCTTTTCGCCCTCACGAGTGGAGATCTCCCAAAAGCTGGCAGTTTTATACGGGGTATATGAAAATAATTCCCCCGGTTGCGCAAATTAAAATGGCGATTTGGAATTTTTGTTATCCCACCTAGAATCCTAGGTGGGATAACAAAAAGGCGTCATCCACCCCACCATTTATCAATTTGGGCAAAAAAAGCAATTGGTGTATATTGCGCCTAGTCTTTAGCAGAGGCAGCTGCAAACTGTTGCAGAGATCCTCATAGGATATAGGTTTGGGATATTTAGGATAGAATCCGTTCTCTTTTAAGAGCTGTGATATCAGCCGAAGGCTGCCGCTGCTAAATGCTATAATATTTTCATCAAATAGCTGCGACAATTTCTAGATACTAAAGGAGGATAAACTTTAGTACGGGTTTCGGTAGCCTTTATTTCATTTCCCGTTTAATTAGGCTATCAGTGAATAAACTTTTGTAAACCTTAAAAAGAGTCTTTATTGTTACTTCTATTAACAGCAGGTTCAGGGTTCAATGTTTCCACAAAAAAATCCGCGACGATTCCAAAGGTTCATTATTGAAAATAATAAACCAACAACTGCTTTTCATCCCAAACTATACCTTTAATATACATAAANCATCGGTTCCCCCACATGTCTAGCTACGCCATTGTGTAAAACTGTTATTAAATGTAGCCACCGAGGGGAGCAAGCCAGCTTCATTAAGTGACGGTCTTAAGTCCGTGTATATACGGAAGATTTGGTGTTAGGCCTTTAAAAAACTCTGTTTCAAATCATCAATGATGATAGATCATTAGCGGAATGCGAGGTTCTATAGATACTGTGAGAAGCAAGCGAGGGTTGCCGTGCCAGGTTGTGGCTAAAGAGAGTGGGCGAAGAACAAAAGCTTTCAGCATGGTAGAATCAAGCAAAGCAACACCGACCCCAAATAGAATTAGGAAAGGGTAAAGCTATAAATAATTAATAGCTATACACCATTTGTATATTTTATATGGTACTTTTAAATGAAAAAACTGTGCCAATGTGACATATGGATTTATTATTTTACTGGCTTAAAAAAATAACCCCCTAAAAATTAGACCCCAAATTTGACATACATACTAAATTTCAAGTCTTACCATTCTCTTTTTAGACAGCATTAATGAAAACCGCTAAAAAGCGGTAAAAACCATCAGCGGTATAATTGAATGCACCCAAAAGTTGCAAAGCTTACTGGGATTCCAAATATGGCATTAATACCAAATTTCAAGTCCCTGGCTCTGGCTCTTACCATTCTCTTTTTAGACAGGAATAATTTAAATCGCCAAAAAGTGGCAAAAACCGCCAAATTCGGGGCATATTGAGAGCCCAGATAGGATCTATATACCGAATTTCATTCAAATCGGTCAACGCTACGTGAAAAAAGTGCCCATCACGGCGTATAGCGACAAACGTATTGGTTTATTATTTGCAATAATAAACCTGTGGAAGCGTCACGAAAAAAAAAAAAAATCGATTTTTGTATTCTACGTACCTTGAACCGTAAAATATCAAATTTTGAGGGGATGGGGTATTTTTATTTCTCGTGACGATTACAAAGATTCATTATTGAATATAATAAACAAAAAATATAAGTCCCGAATATACAGAATTCACTTACATTGCAAAGTTGACGTAATTAAAGTCAGAAGTACAATAAGTGCGACAGGAGACCAAGTCCACCATTTGGATGGAATCATTGTTGAAACAGTATGGCGTGAACAGGACGCAGCGCTGATTGAAAGAGAAGAGGACAGAAGAGAAAGGAATTAATGATTGAAAATGACGATCAACTGACATAACTAGGATCCAATATTAGCCAAAAACATCCCCGATCTAATTAAATTGAGGGGGGGGGGGGAGNAAAACACAATATTGGTCCCCCGGGTGCCACGGTCCCCCTGGGGGGGACTACACAGAAAATTTCCTTCGTGCTCTTCTATGAAAAGCGGTCTTCCACCGCTAATTATCGGCCAACAAATATATTACACTTCAACCGAAGTTGTATTCTTCAATTTCTTGTATTAATTTGATATGAATAAGCACCAGATTTCAAGTTTTAGCTCTTTCCATTCTAGTTTTAGGCAGAACCGCCAAAAAGCGTATTCGATTTCCCCCAAAAGATTATTTTGTCGTTCATGGCATAAAACTGACATACATACCAATTTTCAAGTCTTTAGCACTTGCCGTTCTTGAGATATCTTGTTCACAGACAGACAGTCACACACACGGACCAATGGCTGAAACTCGAGATTTGGGCTCCAAAATGTGTTTTGCATTGAAATCTCAACATCGAAAATTTCAGCCCATTACAATACTTTCCTTTTTATAGGATAAGGAAAGTAAACATTTACAGCTCAGGGTTTATTACAACACCTGGATTTATTTCACATTCGTTTCGAAACATTCTTATTTTTCAATGTTGACTTGCATGATGCTTCAAACTGTGAGACCACAGTATGGTCTCACGTGGCAGTGAACGTGTCTTTTTCCGTGATAAGAAAAAAAAAATACGAAACTGCGAATTCAATTAAAAAAGAAATTAAGAATGTTGCTGGCACGTCACAAACACAAAATGTATTTTTTATAAAAAAAAAAAAATTACTCTTACCTTCGAGAACAAGTTTCATAATGTTACATTATTTGTCGAGAAAATCTTGATATACGTGAACGTACATTTCTGGCAAATTTTCAATAGAATGTTTCCGGATTGTTCCCTCATTAGCTAAGATTCGGAAGCTTTATATACGAAAATGTGATTCTAATCCGACCTTAAAATGAAAGCTAATCTAGGCGCACGGTAATGCGCCAGACCAAGTTCCAAGTCAAGCCTGGGCGACTGCAGTGTGTATATTTACACGAACTGTTACTTCCGACCCCCCATTATCTCCGAATGTGGTGGTTGTATATCTTTCTGAGAGAATTTTATGCAACAAACTAAAAAGAAATCGCACAAACAAGGAGCAAACCGACCTTTCGATGACCCCTCTCCGAGGCCAATATTCTAGTCTAAAGGAATATTCGTACATAGCAAAGTGCCCTTATTGCCGTGGAAATATTTTCACAGGGACTACCCAAGCAACAGAATTGCGAACATAACGCAAGGATTTCGCCGTACAGCATGGGCTTCGTGTAAGAGAGAGGCATTATCGCACCAACATCTAGATCGGTCCAGTCCAGGGATCAAAATTAATTAGGCTTGGAACATTATCGGACAGCAATAAAGATAAATAACCTGTGTGAAAAAAATCAGAAGTATTAGAGCTATTCAAAGTATCGGAAATTTTGTTATACAGGGTGGGAGAAATTTACCATGGGTTTTAAAAATATACCTAATAACTTTTTTTTTTTTTAAAAAAAAAACTGGCAAAAAACAATAATTTTTTGGGGGGGTACCCCCCGAAAAAATTGAGGGGGTTTATCGTGATG
Organism: Pachypsylla venusta; assembly: GCA_012654025.1. Taxonomy (NCBI): domain Eukaryota; kingdom Metazoa; phylum Arthropoda; class Insecta; order Hemiptera; family Aphalaridae; genus Pachypsylla; species Pachypsylla venusta. The sequence continues at coordinate 36,343,448 of CM022876.1, forward strand.
ATTCCACGATATCTGGGGCGTAATTAGACCCTAAATTTGACATACCTACCAAATTTGAAGTCTCTGGCTCTTACCATTCTCTTTTTAGACAGGATTAATGAAAACCGCTTTAAAGCGGTAAAAACCGCCAGCGGTATATTTGATTGAATCCAAAAGTTTTGGANGATCATAAGCTTTTCTTATGTCCGTGTACAAGACGTCAACCTGATGTGCCCCTTCCTCGAGGTATTGGGCGCATAATTGGTGTGAGTCCATTAAGTTTGTGACGGTGGATCTACCCGCCAAGGCACCATGTTGGTTTTCCACAAGTTTGGATTTAATAAAGGGCGCAAGCTTGTTATAAATGCAAGCCTCGTAAATTTTTGCAAAACAGGTCAGTTGGGATATTGGTCTGAATTCGGATACCTCACTGGTACCCACAATCTTAGGAATTGGGGTAACTTTCGCTATTTTTAGAAAAGTTGGAAATTCACATTTTTCTAAGGACAGATTGATTATATGCAGCAGTGGTTGTTTTAAGTATTCAGCTACTGCCTTAATAATAGCAGGTGGAATGCCATCCATTCCAGGGCCTTTGTTCCCTCGAATACTTTTGATAGATTTGTCCAGGTCTTTTTCTGTTACAGTACTAAAGTGCAAGTAATCAGAAGTGGTATGTCCTTCTGTAACAAAACTGCACTGATAGGCTGACCTATTATTACTGTAAACAGATTTAAAATGCTGCACGAAGGCGCCTCCGGCTTCACAACTGGTGCCCAGATTTATTCCTCCGTATTTTAAGTTTTTTACAGTTCCCCCACCCCTTTTCATTCTGTTATACTGCCAGAACTTAGAACTGTCTTTTTTGATCTCATGTTCAATCGATCTCAAATGGAGTCTGTAGTCACGAGTTATCAATCTTCGGGACCAGTCCCTATAGTACTTATAGGATTTCAAAAAGGTATCCAGTGATTTATGTTTCTGAAACCAGTTTTTAGTTTTGTACACATTTCTGGTTTCATTACTCCACCAGTGAGGTAATCTCCTGTAATGGCCCTTTTTGTGAGTTTTCCTGGGGACACACAACCTAAAAATCGCACATAATGGCGCATAAAATGCATCCACTGCTTCGTCCACAACATCACAGCAGACAACATCCGTCCAATCTTGGGACGCCAATTTTTCCCTTAATGTCCCCAGATCGACCCTGTTAAAGTCAAGGTCAAGTAACATTTTGTCATCAGGGACGTTATTTATATGCCCACATAGGTGAGAGGTATGATGACGATTTTCCTCCCCCCTTGGGCGTCGTACCCTTTTAATCAACTTGATCTCAAAACAGAGTGCGGGATGGTAGTGGTCCTCGACAACAAGTGGGTCACCGTGTGTGACCTCACTCACAGACACAAAATTGTTTGCAGTGTTCTCATTTTTCTTTTGCTTAAATTTGACAAAAATTTGATCAAGTGTATTACCTTGATGATTAGAAACTCCATTAATGGGCTTCACTCGCAAGAAGCTACTCAGATGTACAAGCTCAGCACATCTCTCACTCATACGTCCACCCCCCAAGCTGCTACTTGAGGTATACTCAGCAACATTAAAGTCTCCTAAAAGCACAATGTTGCTAGACTCAAGAACGCGGGTGAAATTTTCGATTGAGTTGCTGAACTCCTCAACCGTGAGTACAGATACTGGTGGTGGTAGGTATACTAGGCCAACATAAAAGGTTCCCATGTGGTGGGGAAAACTAATTTTAACCCAGATCATTTGAAAGCTGGCCGTTTGGTGTGTCCATTCGTCTAAAAATACTGCGTGTAAATGGTTTTTTATGGCCAGAATCAGCCCACCCCCTTTTGTTTTACCCGATGAATTAAAATCACGGTCCTGTCTGAAAACCGAATATCGATCATCAAATAACTCGGATGTGAAAATATCCCCCTCCAACCAGGACTCCGTTAAGGCGATTATGTCTGCATCCTGATTTTAAAGGTTTAAATTAAAAACCCGTGTTTCGGTTTTCAACCCCCGCACATTCTGGTACAAGAAGTTGACACATCTGCCGCCCCCAGCCCGCGAAACGCCGACATCAATACTGGTGTCTGACATACCACTGCCACGCCGGGTGAGAACAGAAAGTGGCAAAGTCCGACTGTGCACGGTGGGCCCAACCAAATTCGGTGAGGGATTCCCAACACCAGCAATTGAAGTATTTACAATATTTACATTAGCAACTTTACAAGTATTGTCATCTATATCTGAAAAGGTGAAGCACTAATGTTCACAGTCTGCGGTAACCTGTTGTACATTGCCGGCAAGTATGGGTGTCCATAATGAGGCATTCCGGCCCAAGATATATTCATCGGCGGGTACATATTAAAATTCCACCCGTTTCCTGTATAATAATTTGGCGGGGGAAACCTTACATCAGGTAGTCGAATGCAATGATCAACATTCTTTGGAATGCCATGTTGACCATAAAAACACGTGTGAGGAAGTAATTTATTTACTGGAACCTGTTGTATATATTGTATACTGGGTGGTCTTGGAAGGTTCCTGATTTTTTTATTCCTTACAATATTCTGGTTCTTCATATTTTGCTGTTTTTTAATATTTCTTTTCTGTTTGATACTTTTTGATGGTCGCTGGATGTTTTTTTCATTATTTGGTTGTTTACTTTTCTGCTTTATTAGTGTATTTATTTTATTACTTCTGTTAACTTTCATTCTATTTTTTTGCGTAGGGTTTCCAATATTTTGATTTACATGTTTTACGGTCTTGTTGTTATATTATTTAAGGTATGGTTTAGGCTACTCTCAATTTTTTTTTATTAATAAGACGATCATAAACCTTGTTCTTAACATTTGAAAGTATATACACATAGTAAATATTAAAGGTGACAGCTGTGGAAAACTGAAACGAACAGTTTTTTGGCAAAATCTATATTATTGCCAAATGCCATAAAAGGGGCTGTATTTTTTGAAGGGTTAATAATAAAATGTTAAAAGGAATATTTTTTAAAAGCAAATTTGATCCTCTATAACTTCTTTTCCCGGGTTATTGCTGTGAAACGAAGCATTGGTGTGCTACAGACCAAAATTTAACGAAAAATGGGGTAAATTTTCATTTTCCCAAAAATATGGGGTGGGGGTGGGAAGATATCTCGAAAACTATGAGGGCTGGAAAAAAATGATTAGAAGCAAACTTGTAGGAAATTTAGATGGCTCCAATTTTACCGAGAATACTTTGTACCCTACAAGTAACCATTTTCGAGATAGAGGGGAAAACTTAAAAAAAGTTACCTTCGCCACGCTCCCCCCCAGGCCCGGGGACTTTTAGTATGTTTATCTCCTGACCACACCAAACAAACTTCTGAAAAAATTCCTTAGTTTCCATCCAACGCACTCTACACCCCTATTTTGATCATTCATTAACTGGACTATTAATAAAGAGTTCATTGACGTCATTATAAAGGTACGTCCACATTATGTCGTTCGACAAAGGCGACATTTGTTCCGTCCACACATACCACTGCTGTGTGGACGTATTTTGTCAATTTTTCTTGTGTAGAATCCCAGAGTTGGGGTCGGGGGTACATTTCAATGAAACTGAGAATTTGTTCTTCAGTAAAGTTCAGCTAATAAAATCACAATAATATTAATATATATAATTAAAAAAGAAATAAAAAAAAGGAAAATTGACTCAGGTTATTATTCGGATATCTCACTTTTCCGGTTGTATAGAAGGAGGAGGGGGGAATATTAGGTTAGAAGTGAGACTTCCCAATATTTACGCCTATTTTCAAGTGTTTTTTTTTGTTTCAAGTTTACGGTTGTTTAAGTTGTTCATATTTAAGGATAATTAGGTATGAACATTTAAGTTTTACGTTAAAAAAAAATATTTTTATTTTTTAAATAATCGCACTCCTATTGTATCATTATTTCACAAAAACTAAGTGTTTAAAGCTTTTTTTGACACTTGCTACACGTCCACACTTACAACTTTATTCATTCGAGATCTTGTCATAAAAAAATCCACTTCATTCGGGTTACATTCGACTCGACAAATGTCAATCGACACGTCCACACTATGTCGACTGTGTCAATCGACACAGTCGACATAGTGTAGACGCCCCTTAAAGAAGTCCCCCATGAATATTATATAAAAAAGAGCCAACGATAAGTGGTGTTCCCAAGCGGTCACCCATCCAAGTAGTGACCACGCCCGACGTTGCTTAACTTCAGTGATCTGACGGGAACTGATGTATTCAATGTGGTATGATCGTTGGCAAATGTATATGTTTAAAAAGAAGTATAACTTCTCAGGCCCGTACATAAGTACACGCGCCATGATATTTGACTTTTCTGCTCAAAATGACTCACCTTGTACCTATAATAATTACAGGTTTAGTGTCGGCCAAATTTGGTTGCGAAAATTGGGACGCCGAATATTTTGACAACGACATTGAACCGAGATCAATATTTGATCCCGTATATGGCGAGCCAGTAAAGCCAATGCACGTCACTGGCTCAGAATTAAAGCGGATTATTAGTGACATACAGCGTTTGAATGCACAAGTTTTGGAAACATCCATGCTTAATACGATGGACACACTTTTTCAGTGAGTATTATGAAGAGCGGTTTCGCAGCGCCCGCCATGACAAGAAACAGTAGTTATGTCTTAAAGTTGACCTTGAAACCCTGGAAGGACAACCTTAGCAGATCTACCATGGCCACCACAAAATATGTCTTAAAGTTGACCCTTAAAAAACCTCGAAGGATAAACCTTGGCAGATCTACCATGATCACCACAAAATATGTCTTAAAGTTGACCCTGGAAAACCTTGAAGGACAAACCTTGGCAGATCTACCAAGATCACCACAAAATATGTCTTAAAGTTGACCCTGGAAAACCTTGAAGGATAAACCTTGGCAAATCTACCAAGGTCACCACAAAATATGTCTGAAAGTTGACCCTGGAAAACCTTGAGGATAAACCTTGGCAGATCTACCAAGGTCACCACAAAATATGTCTTAAAGTTGACCCTGGAAAACCTTGAAGGATAAACCTTGGCAGATCTACCAAGTTCACCACAAAATATGTCTTAAATTTGACCCTGGAAAACCTTGAAGGACAAACCTTGGCAGATCTACCAAGGTCACCACAAAATATGTCTTAAATTTGACCCTAGAAAATCTTGAAGCCTAATTATTTTATTTTATATCTGAATACTGTGGATTTTCTCGAAAACGGTGCATTTTACAAACAAATAAAAATGTTCAAAAATCGCGTTTAATCCTACTTGCACATTAGTGATTATAGTATTTACCTTATTTTTATTAAAAAGGAGATTCCTTTTTATTAAAATTATTAAAAAGGAGATATACATACATAGTTTACCATATAATATTGTCCTTGATACTCTTAGAGGATCAAAAAACAAATTCGACCTTGAAATAACCTTGAATGCGATCTTTGAAAAAAATTGAGGGTCACCATAATATTTCTTGCAGAAATCAATCAATTTTGTATCGAACTTTTTTTTTTGTATAATGAACCGTTTTCAATAAAATCCACTTATTATTTAAAATCTCTAGTTTTGATTTCTAGTTTGAAACCCTTTTATTTTCCGATAATTTGTTTTGTATTGCATTTTTGTATTATCTTACTTTTGTATTTCATATTTTATATATTTTTTTTTTTCTTCATATATTTCTGATATTTTCGTAGGTAGGTATATCAGTATTTTTTATTATTATTATTGCACCGTTCTCACAGATATTATTTCTGGTTTG
>CM022876.1:36356826-36375929 GCA_012654025.1 Pachypsylla venusta
TTTTTTTTTTTAAAAAAAAAAAAATACTCACCCTGTATATATTTTAGATTCTACAATGATTATCAAGAATACAAAAACAGGACTGTGGAACCATTGCTTTCTGTATTTTACGAGACTTACCAACCGGATTATTTGCCTCACATGCAATTCGCAGTTCTAGCCAAACTATTGGATGCTTTAATTGCAATTCATAACGACACAGAACATCATGTGTACCTGGCCACTACTGATATGATGCCGGATGAAAACATGAGAAGACTTTTAGAGCGTACTTACGAAAACCCGAGATGGTTCGACCACAGATGTGTTACTGGTGAGTGAATAATATGGACGCATGCGCCAGATATCTCATTTATAACATGGACGCATGTTCCAGATATCTCATTTATAGTATGACGCATGCGCCATATATCTCATTTATAATATAGACGCATGCGCCAGATATATCATTTATAATTTGGACGCCCGGATATATCATTTATAATAAGGACGCATGGGCCAGATATATCATTTAAAATATTGACGCATGCGCCAGATATCTCATTTAAAATATGGACGCATGCGCCAGATATCTCATTTACAATATGGACGTATGCGCCAGATATATCATATATAATATGGACGCATTCGCCAGATATCTCATTTACAATATGGACGCATGCGCCAAATATCTTATTTATAATATGGACGCATGCGCCAGATCTATCATTTATAATATGGACGCATGCGCCAGATATCTCATTTATAATACGGATGCATGCGCCAGATGTCTCATTTACATTATGAACGCATGCGCCAGATATCTCATTTAAAATATGGACGCATGCGCCAGATATCTCATTTACAATATGGACGTATGCGCCAGATATATCATATATAATATGGACGCATTCGCCAGATATCTCATTTACTATATGGACGCTTGCGCCAAATATCTCATTTATAATATGGACGCATGCGCCAGATCTATCATTTATAATATGGACGCATGCGCCAGATATCTCATTTATAATACGGACGCATGCGCCAGATGTCTCATTTACAATATGGACGCATGAGTCAGATATCTCATTTTTTTGTTGGCAAAATGATGACCGAATCAAGAAGAATCTAGTTTTAACGCTGGCTCCCATAGCTCAGTGGTATCTGGTCAGTTGTTTTGCACTCGGGAGACCTAGGTTCAAATCCTGGCAGGGGTAATAATTTATCACTGTGGTTTGGATGATTTATGGCCCACTCATCATCGTGAGGACAATAAGTAGCTATGGAGATGAATACGCATAGCGACCAGGTACCAGCATTGTAGGTAAAATAGTAAAATTCAAAGTAATTGGATAATCAATATATGTATAAATAAGAAATTCGTATGTATGTACCATGTACCTATGTATGAGGTTGTCTGTTAAATACCACAGCCCATACGGTAGCAGATAGCGAAAAATTGATGGGAGTGCCCCCCCCCCCGATATCTTAAAGTTTGTCGCGACAACATATCAACTCAAAGCGAGAAAGTTTTAGGTGGCACTTTAGTCCTTATTTAAGGACATTTTCAGCAAAGCTATAGCCAGCCATTCCAAAGTTTTCTAAATAAAATTTAGAAAATACTAAAAAGTCAGAATGGCCGTGTCTCTAAGGCCCCTGGCGAAACGTTTAAATCTTGTTTTTTTAAAGGTTGCAATATACAGGGTAATCAATAACCCATACCCCGCCCCCCCCCCCAAATTCCAATGGCGAATCACTGGCGAAACAGCTAATGATTGATATTGGAAAATCCTACAATGCTGCAGTGAGTACCAAGATATTGAACGATCATTTATAAATTCCTAACTTGAAGGTTAAAATGACTATATCTTCACTTGATTAAAAATTAATTTGATGTTAAATTGAGCTAACTAGTTTCATGTTCTCCTGAACACATCATCAGAGCTTCTGTGCGAGTTATCAAATTTTGAAATATTGGAGTATCTAATATAGATTAAAGAGGAAAAGATAGAGAGATTTTTTTTTATGTTTGTTTAAAAGATTTAGTTATTGGTTTATTATCGAATAAGTTCAAATTTTTCATTTGTTTCAAGCTGGTTGTTGAAAACAACTCTACCACTTTCTACTGCTTTATTGATTTCCAGCGTTTCATATAGGGACAATTTATAGGGATTTTCTGGCCTTGAGTGTAGAACTTGAATGTTGCAGGCTGTTACTGGTATGTTATTAGTAATCATGAAATTAGCAAATCCGCTTTTTTCCAAATTAGCAAAAAAAAGAGAGAGAAAAAAAAATCTCTATCTTTCCCTCTCTAATCTATATCTCTCTATATTCTCTCTATCTTTCCCTCTCTAATCTATATCTCTCTAATATCTCTATCTTTTCCTCTCTAATCTATATCTCTCTAATCTCTCTATCTTCCCCTCTCTAATCTATATCTCTCCAATCTCTCTATCTTTCCCTCTCTAATCTATATCTCTCTAATATCTCTGTCTTTCCCTCTCTAATCTATATCTCTCTAATCTCTCTATCGTTCCCTCTCTAATCTATATCTCTCTATCTTTCCCTCTCTAATCTAAATCTCTCTATCTTTCCCTCTCTAATCTATATCTCTCTAATCTCTCTATCTTTTCCTCTCTAATCTATAGACACTCCAATATTTCAAAATTTGATAACTCACACAGAAGCTCTGATGATGTGTTCAGGAGAACATGAAACTAGTTAGCTCAATTTAACATCAAATTAATTTTTAGTCAAGTGAAGATATAGTCATTTTAACCTTCAATATGGTTTTACTTGACATACCTAATAGTATCCCAATATAACGAATTTAACTTCCTAACTGTTTCGCCATTGCTTCGCTACGATTCTCATATTACTAGATTTGTTCATCACAGCATTACAAGGATTCAACAAAAAACATTATTACTTACATTTGCCAATTTTTTGTCTGGCTCCCTGTTTCAGCTGTCTTCCGTTTTAATGTTGAAGGAAGGATAGGATACGTCATCGTGGAACATGGATTTGGCCACGGAACATATGTCTTCACCGTTATGGAAGATGGACAACCTTTGAATCTAATTAATGGTATGCTATGAGTTCTGTTAGAGAAGTATACGACCTTTAGCCGGTAACAAACAACAGCATTTATCACCCTCAAAATAATATCCTTTGAGCATACACATCAACTTAGGGCAGGGGTTCCCAAACTTTTTGTTACCTCGCCCGCTTTTCTTGAAATGAAAGCCTTCTTCGCCCTCTCCCCTTTACAATATAAATTATGAATGGGTATGGGTGTTGCTACCTCATTCAAATTGCTAAGGTGCTGCTGAAATAGCATTCAGCAACACATTAGCGTTTTGAATGAGATTAATTGTGTACAGATATTTTAACTAAATGATAATAATTCAACTGGTCTCGCGCCCCCCTTGGTCCGCCTTCACCCCCCCTCCTCAGATTGTGAACCACTACTTTAGGAGTTCATTAATTTGATAATCCAATTTTTTTTGTCCGCCATTTTGATTTTTTTTTTTCTAGTTTTAATGGTGAAAGTTTATGTGTAATAGAAAATTTGAAATCTACAACCTCAAAAACATGCCCTAGAGGGAGGTCTATTTATATGTATACCCCCTGATATTGTAGGGTGATATACTAATCTATCAGTCTTGTCTACACTGATATTGTAGAATGATAGTACTAATATATCAGTCTTGTCCACACTGATATAGTAGGGTGATAGTACTAATCTATCAGTCTTGTCCACACTGATATTGTATGGTGATAGTACTAATCTATCAGTCTTGTCCACACTGATATAGTAGGGTGATAGTACTAGTCTATCAGTCTTGTCCACACTGATATAGTAGGGTGATAGTACTAATCTATCAGTCTTGTCCACACTGATATAGTAGGGTGATAGTACTAATCTATCAGTCTTGTCCACACTGAACACATTCCCAATATGTTTTCTTCACCCATTGTTTGCACACACATTTTCGGCAGGCCATACAGATGATCTCTTCAGTTCTCTTTGATTTGACATCTGCGTCTTTTTCTATTTTCTGAATGGGAACTGAGATATGTGCCAAAAATGGCACATCGTGATGTATTCAGGTAAATCACCGATTTTAGCTAAAACGCCAACTTTTACAAAAAAAGTAAAAATGACGAACTTGAACAGAATAGCAAATGTTGAAAAAGTGACCAAATTTCAAAACTCAAACTTTAAACCATAAGTTTTAAGAGTATTTTAAAATTTAAAATAAGCCAGCCGTCTATGGCACGTTGAACAGTTCCCGTTCGATCACTCATGTTAAGCAACGTGCAGCGAGGTTGTACCATGTGTTCACGTGGTTCGGTGCCTCGTGATGCTGGCTAGTTTACCGGCCCAATCCAGGCTGGGTGAGGTCAATGTGGGTAGATGGTTTGCAATTCTCCAGCAAATGGAGAGTATATAAAATCCCTGTCTCGAATGACGAATAGATGTTAAAGAGATGTTAAGCCAAATTTAAAAAAAAAAAAACTTTAAAATATAAGTTTCAAAAGTATTTTTTAAAATTTGAAATCTGCCAAAATTAGCAAATCGGGCGAATTAAAACTGCTTTCTCAATAGTTCTGCGCCTTCGGGAGATTAAATTCTCCGATTTTGGCTAAACATGACTTCAACATTAATATCTTACGAATAACGTTTACCAATATTAACAAAAGGTCATTGGTTCGACCCTGAGTGGAGCGACTCTTATACGAGGGGTGTTCAAAAAGCAAGTTTCCCATGTCTACCCTTTTGATCTAGCGAGCTGGGACCGAACACAGTTTTAGTTCAGGATATACCGATAAGAGCGGAACCGTTCTTAGCTGCCGATTTTTGTTTTTCATCAGTACGGGCTCGGAAACCATGGAGCAACCTGTGAAAAACGTGTCCACTTTTGAGTTGCGTGCAGTTATTCGTTTTTTAACTGGAAAATGGCTTAATGGGAACGAATTTCCCACTGAATTAGAGCATATTTATGGTGATAAATGCATGACAACCAATATCGATTTCAGGAGGCATTCAGTCCAAAATTCTGTCAATTGTAAAGCATCTATCCGCCAAAATGATTTTTTCGACTGCTGCGACTGCGTCATCTGTAATGTAGGTTTTTGGTCTGCCTGCGCGCTGCTCGTTATGAACTTCTCCGCGTCCCTCAAGAAAATCTGTACGCCACCGACGCACCATTTGCACACTCATGCATTTGTCACCATAAATATGCACTAATTCAGAGTGAATTTCGTTGCCATTAAGCCCTTTTCAGTTAAATAGCAAACAACTGCACGCAACTCACAAGTGGACAAGTTTTTTCATAGCTAGCTCCTTGGTTTCCGAGCTGGTACTGATGGAAAAAAAATTCTGCAGCTAAGAACGGTTCGGCTGCTATCGGTATATCCTAAACTAAAACTATATTCGGTTCCAGCTCGCTAGATGGCGCTGGGGCAAATCGGCAGACTTGGGAAACTTAATTTTTGAACACCCCTCTTATTATTTGCCCGACTTTTTTATTTTCTAGATCCATCAGGTGCCACCAGTAGTACAGCCCCGGCCCCAGAATTTTTTCTAACAAGAAGTAAAAAACATTTAATTTTTGGAAGTACTATGCAAGAATATGCTGTTACATACATTGGGCAGCCTTTTTGTTCACCTCTAAAATCTGGTATTAAGTCGAAACTGGTCAACTTGTATAGAATGATCGCAAAAAACGATTATGATGGAGATACTACAGCTGGAGTGTACTTTAAACTAAAACCATCACTCACTTCAAACAAAGCGTTTATTTTGTCTTGCGATTTGCCAGAGCCTTTTGAACCCATTCCAGTACCTTATATATATTTGGACACATTGGAGAACAACAGTAATATGGAAACATATGGTCAGGTTTGTTAATGACTAGAATTCTTTATCAGCACAATACCTTATACATATTTGGACACATTGGAGAACAACAGTAACATAGAAACATATGGTCAGGTTTGTTAATGACTAGAATTCTTTATCAGCATAATACCTTATACATATTTGGACACATTGGAATACAACAGAAACATAGACTGAGATGGTCAGGTTTGTTATTGACTAGAATTCTTTATCAGCACAATACCTTATACATATTTGGACACATTGGAGATATGAGACAATATTCGTGATCCAGATTCCTCTTTAGGGCTATGCAGAGTGTTCGAAAAGTCGTCGGGACGGATTTTTTAATTTTTAACGACTTGAAATTTTATATGTTGTTTTAAAGCAAATTTATCTATTTTTTGGAGTCATTAAAATTTCTAGAGGGTTCCTCATAAGTGTGTAAATAGAAACCCCTATTTTTCATTTCATATTCAAATTTTATGTCAAATTCTACACACAATCGACTACTCACTTGATACTTTAATTAAACAGATCTCTGATCAAACCCAATAGTACCACGAGATTTACCATAAAAAACTCGGCTGAATTGATGTATTACACTCTTGGTTTTATCACATTTATTTCGAAGAAAAATCCATAATTGTGCGGGTTTAATCACAGATCCGTTTGATCAAAGTATCGAGTGAGGAGTCGATTGTATGTAAAATTTGAATATGAAATAAAAAATAGGGTTTTCAATATATAAAGCGAAAGCTGATGTCTATTTACCCAATTTTGAGAGACCCTGTATAAATTTTATAATCCGTCCACTCTGTATAAGCCCCTGCACCTAAGCCTCAACCGGGCTTTTCGTGCTTGGAAAGTAGCCTATTTGCCTAGTCAAGTCCAAATATCTGAGCAAGCTTGATCATCCTTGTGGCTAGGTATTTTTCGTGGATGTCTAGAGTCTTTTGACTCTAAGGATACTAACTAGAGTCTTTTGAGTATAAGGATACTAACTAGCGTCTTTTGACTCTAAGGATACTAACTAGAGTATTTTGACTCTAAGGATACTAACTAGAGTATTTTGAGAATAAGGATACTAACTAGCGTCTTTTGACTCTAAGGATACTAACTAGAGTCTTTTGACTCTAAGGATACTAACTAGAGTCTTTTGACCTTAAGGATACTAACTAGAGTATTTTGACTCTAAGGATACTAACTAGAGTCTTTTGACTTTAGGATACTAACTAGAGTATTTTGAGAATAAGGATACTAACTAGAGTCTTATGAGAATAAGGATACTAACAGGAGTCTTTTGACTCTAAGGATACTAACTAGAGTCTTTTGACTCTAAGGATACTAATTAGAGTATTATGACTCTAAGGATACTAACTAGAGTCTTTTGACTCTAAGGATACTAATTAGAGTATTATGACTCTAAGGATACTAACTAGAGTCTTATGACTCCTAAGATACTAACTAGAGTCTCTTGAGTACCCAGGCGGATTTGGTAAATATGGGTAGCTGTGGTTTGTATGTTCCAAGAGAATCGAGGGTAAAATCCCCGTTTCGAATAACTAATAGGTTTTAATGACACGTTAAGCCACAGTAGCTTATTTGGTAGAGGCGAGGGGGTGGATTCGTAACCAGGAGAATGCTGGTTCGAATCCAACTCCAGTCCTGCCTCTGGTCTAAGCGGTCATGTCTATAAGGCGGAAAGGGTCAGATCTATATACTCATACAACGCAAAGCCCAGTTGGTATACTAACTGACGTATCAACTCATAATAAACGTGGTATTATATAAATTCATTTTCTTGTTGTAGGATGTCGATTTCGTTCAAGTTTTATACAACACCGTGAAAAGAACGTTGAATCCAGTATCGGTAATCTACCCCGATCTGTACCACGTACTCGACAGGGCTAGAATCATAGCTGATGATGATGTCTTCCTTCTAGAAGTGACAGAATTGGAACAGAAGTTGGATGTAGAAAGAAAAAATTTCATATATTATTAATAAAAAAAAAATATACTATATATTCACTTGACTAATAACTATTAAATTTGTTGCAGAGCTGTAATTGCTCTCTTCCTGATAAAACATCATTGGAGCTCCGATGATGTTATCAAGAGAGGACGAAACTAGTCAGTTCTTTCCTCCGACGATGTTCTCAGGAGAGGACGAAACTAGTTAAACTATACTGCGATGTTGTTCTCAGGAGAGGACGAAACTAGTTAGTTCTTTGCTGCGATGTTGTTCTCAGGAGAGTACGAAATTAGTTATTAGTTCTTTATCATCTTTAATATTTTTTAGTAAAGTGAAGATATAGTAATTTTTAACCCTCATTATGGTTTTGCCTGACATAGTATCCCAATTTAACCAAATTAACTCCATTAATTTTATCGTCAAGTGAAGATATAGTAATTTTTATCCTTCATTATGTTTTTTTTTGACATAGTATCCCAATTTAACCAAATTATCTCCATTCTTTTTATCGTCAAGTGTAGATATAGTAATTTTTAACCCTGATTATGGTTTTACTTGACATAGTATCCCAATTTAACCAAATTATCTCCAATATATTTATCGTCAAGTGTAGATATAGTAATTTTTAACCCTCATTATGGTTTTACTTGACATAGTATCCCAATTTACCCAAACTAACTCCATTATTTTTATCGGTAAGTGTAGATATAGTAATTTTTAAACTTCACTATGGTTTTACTTGACATAGTATCCCAATTTAACCAAATTAACTCCATTAATTTTATCGTCAAGTGAAGATATAGTAATTTTCAACCTTCATTATGGTTTTACTTGTCATAGTATCCCAATTTAACCAAATTATCTCCATTATTTTTATGGTCAAGTGTAGATATAGTAATTTTTATCCTTCATTATGGTTTTTATTTTTTTTGATATAGTATCCCAATTTAAACAAATTATCTCCATTATTTTTGTCATCAAGTGTAGATATAGTAATTTTTAACCTTCATTATGGTTTTACTTCACATAGTATCCCAATTTAACCAAATTAACTCCATTAATTTTATCGTCAAGTGTAGATATAGTAATTTAAACTTCACTATGGTTTTACTTGACATAGTATCCCAATTTAACCAAATTAACTCCATTAATTTTATCGTCAAGTGAAGATATAGTAATTTTCAACCTTCATTATGGTTTTACTTGACATAGTATCCCAATTTAACCAAATTAACTCCATTATTTTTATCGTCAAGTGTAGATATAGTAATTTTTAACCTTCATTATGGTTTTACTTGACATAGTATCCCAATTTAACCAAATTAACTTCATTAATTTTATCGTCAAGTGAAGATATAGTAATTTTTATCCTTCATTATGTTTTTTTTTGACATAGTATCCCAATTTAACCAAATTATCTCCATTCTTTTTATCGTCAAGTGTAGATATAGTAATTATTTTTAACCCTCATTATGGTTTTACTTGACATAGTATTCCAATTTACCCAAACTAACTCCATTATTTTTATCGTCAGGTGTAGATATAGTAATTTTTAACCTTCACTATTGTTTTACTTGACATAGTATCCCAATTTAACCAAATTATCTCCATTATTTTTATCGTCAAGTGTAGATATAGTAATTTTTATCCTTCATTATGTTTTTTTTTTTTTTTGACATAGTATCCCAATTTAAACAAATTATCTCCATTATTTTTATCGTAAAGTGTAGATATAGTAATTTTTAACCTTCATTATTGTTTTACTTGTCATAGTATCCCAATTTAACCAAATTATCTCCATTATTTTTATGGTCAAGTGTAGATATAGTAATTTTTATCCTTCATTATGGTTTTACTTGTCATAGTATCCCAATTTAACCAAATTATCTCTATTATTTTTATCATCAAGTGTAGATATAGTAATTTTTAACCTTCATTATGGTTTTACTTGACATAGTATCCCAATTTAACCAAATTAACTCCATTAATTTTATCGTCAAGTGTAGATATAGTAATTTTTAACCTTCATTATGGTTTTACTTGACATAGTAGGTATCCCTATTTAACCAAACTAACTCCATTATTTTTATCGTCAGTTTAGATATAGTAATGTTTAACCTGCATTACTGTTTTACTTGACATAGTATCCCAATTTAACCAAATTATCTCCATTATTTTTATCGTCAAGTGTAGATATAGTAATTTTTAACCTTCATTATCGTTTTACTTGACACAGTATCCCAATTTATCCAAATTAACTCCATTAATTTTATTGTCAAGTGTAGATATAGTAATTTTTAACCTTCATTATGGTTTTAATTGACATAGTATCACAATTTAACCAAATTAACTCCATTATTAGATATAGTAATTTTAGTGTAGATATAGTAATTTTTAACCCTCATTAGTGTAGATATAGTACTTTTTAACCCTCATTATGGTTTTACTTGACATAGTATCCCAATTTAACCAAATGAACTCCATTATTTTTATCGTCAAGTGTAGATATAGTAATTTTTAACCTTCCGTATGGTTTTTCTTGGCATACGAGTGTATCTCAATTAAACCAACTTAGTTTTATAAATTGCTAGGCCGATACGAACCGAAAATTACTTCTATTTAAGATGAAATCGGCTCCTATTTAAGGTGCGTCCAGACTAGTCGTGCTCACAGTACTTTTCGAAATTGATTTTCGAAATGTGGTGTTTTTCTTTGCAATTTTTGGTTCCACCACATTTAGTACGGTCTCAATGGGGACATACGGCAAATTTCTTAAAATATATGTTTTCGGCTCTTAGGTCCCCCAAAAGATTTGTTCCACTGTCCATTTCCCTACTCCGAAAAATCGAAGTTATCCACCATCCACGTCTTCGAGGACGTTTGTTGGGCTTCTTTTTTCCGCTAATAAACGTATCAGTAGGTAACTTGCACCAGCTATTATAACTTTGTGGCGATCCATTTTAAAAAATCGCGCGCCACATACGGTTCCTACCGATCCAAAGCCCCACGAGCAACTGAAACCCGTCTGGAGATAAACCAGACGAGTACAACTTGAAGCTTGACAAGTCTCAAGATCCTTTCGAGTGCCGCGAGCACAAGCAAGAGTAGTCTGAGCGCATCTTTAGAAAACTTTGCCATGGGTTTATAGTTATTTGTTTGTTTATATGTTTTTTAATATTAATAATAAAATTTGTTATGGCTTTATCCCAAACTTTAGTTATGACTTTTCTTATCATGTGTACAATGTGAGGCGCACATTTCATTTATTCAATAGTGGCATCATCGTATCCGATGGTAGCCAGATGTATGAGACAGCAGCTCTAGATAAGTTGTAGTATACTGCTTGTGTTTTTAATTTATTTTTTTAAAAAAACCTTGAGACGCACACAAGGTTTTTTTGGGGGGGGGAGGGGGTAGACCCCCCGTAATTAAAAAATATATATTCAAGTTTTTATGCGCATTGTTGGGTATATTTTGGTATGAGAATCTCGTATTCGAATGGAAAAGGTTGTTCCCCGTCTATTCGTTTCAGAGTCGATGTAAACTCCCTTTTAATATAGATCTCAACCAGAGGGGAAACTACAATAGAAATAAAAATAAAATAAAAAAACTATAGAAATAAAAGCGACTCTATGGATCTTTTTTTATATACTCGTATATAAGTTGTGCCCCGGAACTGCTTTCGCATTACTTCAGGGCACTTCGTTTTAGAGCCATGCCATTCCGGAAACTTCGATCAGAAAATTTTCGCTCCGGCGGGATTCGAAACCACAACCTCCGGACCAAGACCCAATGCTCAAAATGTATCTGATAGCATAGCAAAAAATCAATGGCACCCCCTAAGATCTTCGTCTAAGCTCTGAGAAAATTTATTTGAACTAAAAGAAAAAATCAAATTGTTCGAATTACGGTCAATTTTCCAATGGATTGGCCAAATTTGGCAGGTCTTTGTCCGATGTCTATAATTTTCTACCGACCATATACCATATAGTATTATCAACTTGATAGGACAATGTTTTAGATGGTTATTTAATGATTTAATGCTTAATTTAGTCAGCGTCTATTGCACGTTGAATACACCGGTTCCCGTTAGGTCATTGAAGTTGAGCAACGTCCAGCGAGGTTGTACCATGTTGGTGTACACGTGATGCGGGCTATTTTTCCGGATCAACCCAGGCTGGGTGAGGTAACAGTGGGTAGCTAGTTTGCAAGTTTCCAGCAGATGGAGGGCGAATCCTCGTCTTGAATGACCAATAGACCACTAGATGTTAAATAACGTTAAGCAAAATCGCTAAGACCCGTAACTCCAAGGTGTTCACAGACCCCGAGGGTTTCCGCTTTCAGTATCAGCATTTTTTTGCAATGTTCTGTCAATTTTTCACATTTTGTCTCCTCAGCTTTCAGTATCAGCATTCTTTTGCAATGTTCTGCCAATTTTACACATTTTGTCTCCTAAACTTTCAGTATTAGCATTCTTTTGCAATTTTCAGCCAATTTCCCACATTTTTCTCCTCAGTTTTCAGTATCAGCATTCTTTTAAAATGTTCTGCCAATTTTCCACTTTTGTCTCCTCAGTTTTCATTATCAGCATTCTTTTGAAATGTTCTGTCAATTTTCCACATTTTCTCTCCTCAGTTTTCAGTATCAGCATTTTTTCGCAATTTTCTACCAACTTCTCACATTTTGTCTCCTCAGCTTTCAGTATCAGCATTATTTTGAAATGTTCTGTCAATTTTCCACATTTTCTCTCCTCAGTTTTCAGTATCAGCATTTTTTCGCAATTTTCTACCAACCTCTCACATTTTGTCTCCTCAGCTATCAGTGTCAGCATTCTTTTGCAATGTTCTGCCAATTTTACACATTTTGTCTCCTAAGCTTTCAGTATCAGCATTCTTTTGCAATTTTCAGCCAACTTCCCACATTTTGCCTACTCAGGTTTCAGTATCAGCATTCTTTAGCAATGTTCTGCCAATATTACAAATTTTGTCTCCTAAGCTTTCTGATACGATACATTGCAAAAGAATGCTGATACTGAAAATTTTTCAACCAACTTCCCACATTTTGTCTCCTCAGCTTTCAGTATTAGCATTCTTTTGATATGTTCTGCCAATTTTACACATTTTGTCTCCTAAGCTTTCAGTATCAGCATTCTTTTGCAATTTTCAGCAAACTTCCCACATTTTGTCTCCTCAGCTTTCAGTATCAGCATTCTATTGCAATGTTCTGCCAATTTTACACATTTTGTCCTTGTCTCCTCAGTTTTCATTATCAGCATTCTTTTGCAATGTTCTGCCAGTTTTCCACAGATTTTTATATTAGATACTGGGGCTCCAGTGTCCAATTTTCTACCTGGAGTCATTTTCTTATGCTATGAAAATCCATGGAAGAAATGATGGATGTTGTGCTATGTGCTTGTATACAGGGTGTATCTAAAATAGACCGACAAATAATTATGGGTGATAGAACACACCATTTGCAGTCGAAAAGAACAATATACCCTATGGCGGAAATGTACCGTTTTCAAAATGGCGGCTTTTTGGTGTTATTTTTAAAATGCATGACCTTGCAGTACTTCTTGAGGAATAATTTTTTTTGCACATTGTATCAAAAAAAATTCTTTTTCCATGTGAGGTGTACCAAAATTTGCCATAGAAATGATATGTTACATGGGGCTAAACGAAAAGTTATAACCAATTTTTTCCTATTCTAAAATTTCTAAACAAACAAAGTTCTAAAATTTTTGCGGACTCGCCATATACTTTGTGAAAAAGTCCCGAAAAAATTTATACAAACACGACGGCACTCTTTAAGAATAACATGTCCCTTTTCTTTTTTTGGATTTCCATAAATATGAAAATTATTTAAATACCATGCATATTGGGAGAGTTATGAATTGATTACTTGAGAAATTCGTGGTTTGCTTTGAAATGGGTACGTATAGTAAAAATTAAATAAATGAGTAGGTATCAATACCAGCCTTTTTCCTAAGGATTTCTTTACGAAAATAACTTATTTAGAGGTTGTTGGTTCGAGTCTACAGAGATGGTTATTTTATTATTCAATAATTTTATTATTGAATAGAGATTTTATGTGACATTAATTTTATTTTCATTTTCCTATGAAGTAAAATTTAATAAAAACAATTTTAATAAATAGAATTTATTAATAATTATTAAGGCACATAAAATCTCTGGTATCTCTACAGCGACACAATAAAGAGTGATGTTCATAGAAAGGGGGCATCAATTTGGCGAAGATAGAACAACATGGGAAATACAATGATCGACGATGGTAGAATACCAGTGGTTTCCGCCAGAACGGGAACGGCCAGGCCAGGTTTTACCTTCCATTGACCTCACCCAGCCGTTTTTTTTTTTTTTTTTTTTTTTTTTTTTTTTTTTTCAATAATACCTATTTTTATTAATATTTACAATAAACATACCTATATAATCTCCTCCCAAGTTACTTACGATCGGGCCGGAAAAATAGCCAGCTTCACGAGAGCGCGAAACAACGTGGACACCCACTTGTTCGCCTGACATTGCTTAACTTCAGCGATTTAACGGTGCATTCAATGTGCCATATACTAGCTACAAGAACAATTATTATTAAAGTGAGGGTCAAAATCGAAAAGCCCTTAACACCAGCTATAACATAACAAAAGTTTACGTTTCTAAACTGGGCTAAAAACTGTACAGTAAATTTTCTTTATGTCCTAAAAATGTGTACCAAATCCTTGTATCGCATAACAAACAACATACATACACATATACAAGTGCATTTTGGGTATACCGGGGGTCAAAAGTTAAGTTCAGAAAGTTCACAATTTTTCATTTCACCGCACCCTACCATGTATGGTCAGACAATTCTATAATGAATATGAACAATTACCTATGTACCAAATGAGGTGTTAACTGGTCCTAATCACGCCATGTTTTCGTATACACGTCATGTTAAATTCTCCTTTGTTCATTAGATGTTTATACTGTATCTGAGAGTTACCATGGGCTCCACCAGCAAATCGCTTTGTATATTAATTGTTATTGTTCCGTTCTTTTGTAATTCAGGTACGTACCCAATATGCCTCCTGTGTAATAATAAAAATTCTGCCCATTGAGAAAATTAGAGGGCCCATTTATACCCCACTTTTGAAATTACAATTTTCTGTTACGCCAACGTTTTGTTCTTGTTTTGTACCGAATTATTCTTCTTTTAAAACATTTTGTACCTCAAAGGTAACCCGAGAAAATAGCTTTTTAGTTTGGGGGGGGGGGGGGGGGTGGACATGCTAGCCCACCCACTTTTGAAATTGTAATTTTTTTTTACACCAACGTTTTGTTCTTGTTTTGTACCGAATTTTTCTTCTTTTAAATCGTTTTGTACCTCAAAGGTAAAGCGGTAAACGGCATTTTAGTGTAGGGACCACCATTTCTACAGCCCCCCCTCCCCCACTTTCGAAATTGTAATTATTTTTATACCAAAATTTTGTTCTCGTTTTGTACCGAATTGTTTTTCCTTCAAAACATTTTGTACTTCAAAGGTAACCCGAGAAAATAGCTTTTAAGTTTGGGGGGCTGTGGACATGCTAGCCCCCCCTCCACTTTTTAAATTGTATATTTTTTTTTACACCAACGTTTTGTTTTTGTTTTGTACCGAATTGTTCTTCTTTTAAATCGTTTTGTACCTCAAAGGTAAAGCGTCAAACGGCATTTTAGTGCGGGACCACCATTTCTACAGCACCACAAAATTTTGAGATTATAATTTTTTTTTTATACCAAAATTTTGTTCTTGTTTTGTACCGAATTGTTCTTCTTTTAAAAATATTTTTTATCGTAAGAAACCATAACCGGGAGCTTTCTGTCACTAAGAAGGTGCCCAAATTTCAAAAAGGCCTAAATATACCTCATAAGATATAACACAAGGAAAACGGTACATTCTCATATGCAAAATATCGGGTAGGTATTTCTGATTTTTCGATGAGTTGTTAGTGTTGTGACTGTGAGCTTAATTTTAAACGTAGGTAATAACAACATTTCTAACCGCGGAATGTATGGAGGCGCTTTTTGGCGTAAAATTTACGACGAAAATTGTTATTGCGTATATATCTCAAGAATGATTCTCCAAGATGACAAATAAAATTTCCTTTAATTTAGCTACACACCTTTTTCCATAGGATGTAAGGAAGCGCTGCTACAAGCGAGCGCCGTTTTGGTATAAAATATCGATTCTGACAAAAATATCCTTTTTTGCGACATACTTTTGGCCAAAAGGAATAGAAATATGCCCTTCCTTATTAAAGTGCATACAATAGAACGAAGAGGAAATAACTTTATAAACTCAGAAAAATAATTCAATGAGGTGTAATTAACTTCTTTGACTTTTTGACTAGCATTTTTAGCTAGAAATAATTATTCTGGTGGTCATTCTTACACCAAAAAGCGTCACCAAAACTGTAATTCCGCAAGACTTTCACCACTGGGAGCGGAAAGTGGCAAATAAATTAACAACCTATATCATTACTTTTTGACCTAAAATTCTATGGCTATTCCTATATCTCAGAAAAGGTAAGAGATTCAAACAAAAGGTATGAAACTAAGATTATAGAAAAATTAAAAGTCGTTCATATAAGTTTATAATACTTTTTGGCGTAAGAATGATCTTGCTCCAAAAGAGTTACCAAAATTGTAATTCCGCAAGACATCCTGACTACTGGAAACGGAAAGTGGCAAAAAGAATTCAAAATAAAATTCGTTCAAATTTCCACGAAACGTTCCAAACACGTTTATCAGTACATTACATTAACCAATAATATTAATCGTGCTCGAGATATTCGCAAAAAAATCGAAGAAAGTACCTAAAATACAAGATTTTGAATTGTATCGTCCACCATCTTGAATTCTGCAAATATCTCGAGAACGGTCAATTTTAGCGAAAAAATTTATGAACTCATATGAACGAATTTAATTTTTCTACACTCTAAGTTTACCTTTTGTTCGTATCTCTTACCTTTTCTGAGATATAGGAATAGACATAGAATTTTAGGTTAAAAAGTAATGCTACAAGTTTTGATTTTGTTTGCCGCTTTCCGCTCCCAGTGGTCGGCAGGTCGATATTTTATACCAAAACGGCGATCGCTTGTAGCAGCGTTTCCTTACATCCTACAAAAAAAAGGTGTGTAGCTAAATTAAAGAACATTTTATTTGTCATCTTTTCGGGATATATACGTAATAACAATTTTCGTGGTAAATTTTACGCCAAAAAGCGCCTCCAAACATTCCGTGGTTAGAAATGTTGTTATTACCTACGTTTGAAATTAAGCTCACAGTCACAACACTAACAACGTATCGAAAAATCGGAACTACCCGATATTTGCATATCAGAATATTCCATTTTTCTTGTGTTATATCTTATGAGGTATATCTTGGCCTTTTTCCCTGGAAAAAGGCTTCTTAGTTGTCGAAAGACCCCAGAATCTGTTTCTTACGTTATGCTTTCTTGTTCGGGACACCCTGGTGCCCAAAATTTACCTTTTGAGGTAAATTTTGGGCACCTTCTTAGTGACCGAAAGCCCCGGGCATAGTTTCTTACGACACATTTTTGAACTCAGATGGTCAGTGCACTCATTATGGCGCTGGAATATTTGTACCTTATGAGGTAAAATTTGTTCCTTTTTCTAAAAAGACTTCTTAGTTGTCGAAAGCCCCCCAGAAACCTTTTCTTACGATATGATTTCTCGTTCAGGACACTCTGAGGATCATTTCAGATTTTTTTTTTTCGTGTACCTTATGAGGTAATTTTTGGCCCAATTTCCATTTTTGGCGGGTCTGTAGCTTCTAAAGGCCCTCGGCCTGGCAACCAAGAAAGCCATATCGGTGGGGTTTGACATTACCCCACCGATATGGCTAGCCAGCTCGCGAACTATATTATCTTGTCATAGACCGGTAATCTGTTGAATACCACAATAGCGAAAAGTAAGTAAACGGTAAAATAATAATGAAAAAAAAATATATATATATATATTTTACCTTTAATGCATAGATTCTCCCTCAAAAATGTTAGTTGAATATCTTCGAAAAGGTGGCACCCTGTGGACAATAAGAAAGACTGTATGATTAGAGGTTTGAGGTAGCTCAAAATGAGTCAGCTTGTATAATAATTACAGGTTTAGTGTCGGCCAAATTTGGTTGCGAAAATTGGGATGACGAGTATTCTGACGACGCCATTGAACCGAGATTAATATATGATCCCGTATATGGCAAGCCAGTAAGCCCAATGCGGGTAACTGGCCCGAGATTACATCTGATTATTAGTCACATACACCATTTGAATGCACAAGTTTTGGAAACATCCATGCTTAATACGATGGACACACTTTTTCAGTGAGTATTATGGAGGAGGGGTTTCGCAGCGCCCCCCATGTCAAGAAA
Organism: Pachypsylla venusta; assembly: GCA_012654025.1. Lineage (NCBI taxonomy): Eukaryota > Metazoa > Arthropoda > Insecta > Hemiptera > Aphalaridae > Pachypsylla > Pachypsylla venusta. The sequence continues at coordinate 36,375,098 of CM022876.1, forward strand.
CAGTAGTTATGTCTTAAAGTTGACCCTGGAAAACCTTGAAGGACAAACCTTGGCAGATCTACCAAGGTCACCACAAAATATGTTTTAAAGTTTATCCTGGAAAACCTTGAAGGACAAATCTGAGCAGATCTACCAAGGTCACCACAAAATGTCAAAGATGACCCTGGAAAACCTTGAAGAACAAACCTTTGCAGATCTACCAAGGTCACAACAAAATATGTTTTAAAGTTGACCCTGGAAAACCTTGAGGACAAATATTGGCAGATCTACAAATTTTTAAGGTCACCACAAAATATGGCTTAGAGTTGACCCTGGAAAACCTTGAAGGATAAACCTTGGCAGATCTACCCAGGTCACCAAAAAAAATGTCTTAAAGTTGACCCAGGAAAACCTTGAAGGATAAACCTTGGCAGATCTCCCAAGGTCACCACAAAAAATGTCTTAAAGTTGACCCTAGAAAACCTTGAAGGACAAACCTTGGCAGATCTCCCAAGGTCACCACAAAAAATGTCTTAAAGGTGACCCTGGAAAACCTTGAAGGACAAACCTTGGCAGATCTACTAAGGTCACCACAAAATATGTCTTAGAGTTGACCCTGGACAACGTTGAAGGATAAACCTTGGCAGATCTACCAAGGTCACCACAAAATATTTCTTAAAGTTCACCCTGGAAAACCTTGAAAGATAAACCTTGACAGATCTACCAAGGTCACCACAAAATATGTCTTAAAGTTGACCCTGGAAAACCTTGGCAGATCTACCAAGGTCACCACAAAATATGTTTTAAAGTTGACCCTGGAAAACCTTGAAGGATAAACCTTGGCAGATCTACC